>JAJMFE010000009.1:114099-211059 GCA_030574555.1 Tortispora phaffii | reverse complement strand
ATACTATTAATAACGACTTCGTTATTAATAGTATGTGTGATTGTTGATTTGGGGTTTTTTGAGTTTGGAGTGTGTGTTGTTCAGGGTTGAAATGTGTGTTCTTCAAGGTTGGGTTGTGTGTTCTTCAGAGTTGAGGTGTGTGTTGTTCGAGATTGGAATATGTGTAAACGTTAATCTTATTTCTCCGTTTTGGCAACTTTAACCTTAAATGCCAAACTCTAATTCCACTTCACTCTCTACTCCCCATCCATTTACTCAACTCCACTCAACTCCACTCTCCACTCTCCACTCTCTTTTGCCTGTTCCTTACGGTATTCTCTCTTATTTTAATTTCATTTCATAATTTGACTAGTTTTAACTCCGATGTTTTAGTTTTTTTCTGTTCCATTCCATCGTCCATTCTTTGCCCTCTACTCTCTACTATTACTACTCTCCACTCTCTACTCTCTACTCTCTTTTGCCTATTCCTTACCATACTCTCTCTGTTTTCTATTTTATTTATTCTTTTGACATTTTAATTCCGATCTTCTAATTTTTTTTTCTGTTCTATTCCATCGTCCATTCTTTGCCCTCTACTCTCTACTACCACTCATTACTCTACTCTACTACTACTACTACTACTACTACTACTACTACTACTACTACTACTACTACTACTACTACTACTACTACTACTACTACTACTACTACTACTACTACTACTACTACTACTACTACTACTACTACTACTACTACTACTACTACTCTCTACTCTCTACTATAACTTTCCACTATACCACTCTCTTATGCCTATTCCTTACCATACTCTCTCTGTTTTCTATTTTATTTATTCTTTTGACATTTTAATTCCGATCTTCTAATTTTTTTTCCGTTCTACTTCATCTTCGATTCTCTGCCCTATACCTACTCTCTACTCTCTACTATTACCCTCGACGATACTGCTCTCCTACTCTCTTATGTTTATTCCTATCCATACTCTCCATTATTTCAGAAATATTGACTTTTCGGAGTTTTTAAAATCTGAATTTTTTGTTTTTTTTTCGGTTCTACTTCATCCGTAATTCTTTGCACTCTACTCTCTACTCTCCTCTACTATCTGCTCTCTACTATTCTACTCTCCTATTCTCTTTTGCCTATTCAATCCAATACTCTCTCTTATTTTAATTTTATTTCATTATTTGACTAATTTTTTCTGTTCTATTTCATCCTTCAGTCTTTGCCCTCTACTCTCTACTCTCTACCCTTTACTCTTTGCTCTCTACTCTCTACTCTCTACCCTACACACTCTACTATCTACCCTATACTTTCTCACAGTTCTATCTTTTCTGATTATTGTTTCATTTGATTTATCTATTTGTCTTTATGTACTTTATTCAATATATTTTTATTTTTTCTTTTTCTACTTCTTCTTTCCTTACTCTTTCTCTCTCTTCGTTCTATTTCTCCTATTCTTACACTTTTTGAGTTTATCTTGAATCTGCGCTCGGTGCTCTTCTTCCGCCAGCTACTACCTACTACCTACTCAATCCTGCTCCATCTTTTCTTTTTGTTCTATTTATTATTTTTTCTTAATCTTTTTCTCTGAATTTATTTTCTTAGTATTTTCTTCTTCTCTAATATCAATGTCTCTGCTCTCTACTCTCTACCTGTCTTATCTGCAAATGTTATCTCTCTGTTCCACCCGACTGCCTTCTGTCTTACTTACTCCCAACAAAACTTTATCTCTGATTTTGTTCTCCCAACCGTCCTACCACTACTTCATGTCACTCCGCGTTATTAATAGTATGTGTGATTGTTGATTTGGGGTTTTTTGAGTTTGGAGTGTGTGTTCTTCAGAGTTGAGATGTGTGTTGTTCAGAGTTGAAATGTGTGTTGTTCAAGATTGGGATGTGTGTTGTTCGAGATTGAGATGTGTGTTCTTTGGAGTTGGGATGTGTGTAAACGTTAATCTTATTTCTGCGTTTCGGCAACTTTAACCTTAAATGTGAAACTCTAATTCCACCTCGCTCTTGTCCGTTCACTCTCCACTCTCAACTCGACTCCGCTACTCTCTACTCTCCACTCTCTACTCTCTTTTGCCTGTTCCTTACGGTATTCTCTCTTATTTCATTTTCATTTCATAATTTGACTAGTTTTAACTCCGATATTTTAGCTTTAATCAGTTCTACTTCATCTTCGATTCTCTGTCCTATACTCTACTCTCTACTACTACTCATTACTCTATCTAGTCTTTTCTCTCTACTCTCTACTATAACTTTCCACTACACCACTCTCTTATGCCGATTCCATACCATACTCTCTTATTTTAATTTTATTTCATAATTTGACTAGCAATTCCGATTTTTTAGTTTTTTTCTGTTCTATTTCATCTTTAAATCTTCGTCCTATATTATCTGTTCTCTATTACTACTCTCTACTATTACCCTCGACGATACTGCTCTCCTACTCTCTTATGTTTATTCCTATCCATACTCTCCATTATTTCAGAAATATTGACTTTTTGGAGTTTTAAAAGTCTGATTTTTAAATTTTATTTTTTGTTTTTTTTTCCGGTTCTACTTCATCCGTAATTCTGTGCACTCTACTCTCTACTCTCCTCTACTATCTGCTCTCTACTACTACTCTCTATTACTACTCTCTATTACTACTCTCTATTACTACTCTCTATTACTACTCTCTATTACTACTCTCTTTTGCCAATTCCATACCATACTCTCTCTTATTTTAATTTTATTTCATTATTTGACTAATTTTATTCCCAATCTTCTAATTTTTTCTGTTCTATTTCATCCTTCAGTCTTTGCCCTCTATTCTCTACTCTCTACTCTCTACTCTCTACTCTCTACTCTCTACTCTCTACTCTCTACTCTCTATTCTCTACTATCTACTGTCTAATCTCTACTATCTAGTCTATACTCTCTACTCTTTACTCCACCATACACTTCTTCATTGTTTTCTCTGATCTGACTATTGCTTCATTTGATTTATCTATTTGTCTTTATGTACTTTATTCAATATATTCTTTTTTTCTTTTTCTTCTTCTTCTTATCATACTCTTTTTCTCTCTTCCTTCTATTTCTCCTATTCTTACACTTTTTGAGTTTATCTTGAATCTGCGCTCGGTGCTCTTCTTCCACTAGCTAGTATATGTCTATCTACGCAAACCTGTTTTGTGTTTTCTTCTAAACTTTTTCTTTTCGTTCATTTCTCGGTGTTTTTATCTTCTCTAAAATCTACTGTCTCTACTCTCCTTGCCTACTTGTCTTATCTCATACAGTCACACTGAACTCTGTTCCATCCTCATCATATCGGTCACTCAGTCCCATCGAAACTTAATTCGTTCCCCTGTAATCCACTGCTAGCTTTCACTTTGCGTGTAATAGTATCATGGTTTGTTTATCTGTGGTTTTGTGCTTTATATTTAGTCTTCGAGTTGTGTCTGTGTTTTTCACTGGTGCAATGTCTGTCGTCTGCTTTCAGATATATCTGTAATTAGTAATCTTATTTATCAGTTGTGCTAACGTTAACCTTATTACTCTAACTCTATCTTCCGGTCTTTCTTGGCTACTCTGTCTTCGCCTCGCATCTACTCCATCTATTTACTCTCTCCTATTCTTTCCTCTTATGTTATTTCTTTCAATAATCTCTCTTATCTTAATTTAGTCTTTTTTACTTACTCTTACTCTTTGTAATTTTATTTTCTTATTTTCCAGTCTCTTCTCCTTTATACGCAATTCTTCATCTTCTCCTTTGTACTCAATTCTTCATCTTTTTCTACCTACACTCTCTACTCTTCGCTGTCTATAGCTATAATCCCTTCTCATTTCCTTTTTCTGGTTGGTCTTTTATTCTATTTTATTTCTTGAGGTTGTATTCGTTATTCGATTGATTATTTCACTTTTATATCTCTTCTTGCCTTCTTTGTTTGTGTTTCCCTCTCTATTCATTCTATTTCTCTTGTTTTTGCATTTTTTGCGTTTTTTCTCTTTTCTCCCTTTTCCCTTACACTACAGCACTATCTACACATCTCTGCTTCAAGTTTTCGAATCAGTCCTTTTCACTGTTTTATAACTTCAGTTTATGTAGTGTTTAAATTTTTTCTTTTTTGCAACAAATGCCGTAAGATATCACAATTTGTTTAAATGATACTCTGAACACTACCAACCGTGTCTGTATTTATCATGTCGACAATAATCACCACCCATTGTAGCCTCGCCGTGCGACTACGAAGTCACGACTTGGCATAGAGTGTCAAACAATCGGTTTACACTCAAACAAAAGTTCAATCTTAAAAAGGTTTACCTCATCTCTCGGGCTGGAACAGACGTTTGTAATCTGTTATATAGTCTTGGCATAGCTGGTCGAACAAATTCATCGATCTCGCGCAATACAATAGTTCACACGGATCGCTTACAGGCAAGCCTTTCTCACATATTCCTAGGAAAGTCAACCTTCTATCAAACAAGGCAACTAATTGAGATTGGTCTTCGCTTTTGTTGGTTACTGCCTCGTGTCTCTATCCTCTTATCCGTCATCCTCCATATACACTCAACCGATATTCATTCTACGAATACTCCTGATATGTGATCAAGATACCTCCTTTCAGCTTCACTTTCTCGTTATTAACACATGTATTACTACTCAATCTATAACACGGCGATGCCTCTTAATTAACAGGGTAACATAAAAGATAGCACTCACTATCTGTTAGGTTACTATAGTACTTGATCGAAAGGTTCTCTTCGCCAGACATAGGTGCAGCAAGATACACAGTACGATTAGTCTTCAACGACGGAACATCCGGACAACCTTCCCACCAGATAGTTTTCATGAAGTATTCAAAACAGTACGAGCCACAAGCAGACTCTTCAAACTCGTACAGCGCGTAATTGCGCTGGCCAAAAAACTGGGTAGCAGAATTCGGCGCAATCTTGTATTGAATCTTCGAGGACACAGAAGTGCTGTCGCTGATCTCCTTGGCGTACTCGAACGAGCCTTCTGACTTCAAAACCTTGACGTCTATACCAACCTTTGCACCATACTTTTCAGTGGTCTTCACACTGTTGGTGACAGAAATCGAATACTCATGCGTCACTGAATCCTCCAAATAATTGCAATAACACGAAGACGCAGCCTTACATGGAGAAGGACCGAAGCCAACAAACCTTATGGGTTTCCACACATTAGCACCGTTATCAGCAATGCCGCATCTGCTCCAGGCCGAACTATGATGACGGAACTGGTCTTCAGCATAAATCTCGATCTCTTTCATAACCGCTTCATGGCTACGGTTATATGTTCCGACGAGAG
Organism: Tortispora phaffii; assembly: GCA_030574555.1. Classification (NCBI taxonomy): domain Eukaryota; kingdom Fungi; phylum Ascomycota; class Trigonopsidomycetes; order Trigonopsidales; family Trigonopsidaceae; genus Tortispora; species Tortispora phaffii. Next base: position 205,749 of record JAJMFE010000009.1, on the reverse strand, counting down.
GCAAATCATCCAAATCGTACTTTTTGGTAAAGAGATTCACATCATAGTCTGGCGAAATCATCAACCCTCCGGACGGCACAAGCCTCCCGTCAACTAACTTGAAGGCTTCACCAGATTCATCACTATCCAAGGACAACGGTGAGTCATTTGTAATGAACTCTTTGGGCTCAGGAGCGGAGCTGTTGGTTAAAGCGGGTAAGGCCTGTGCAGCGACCAGAAACACTAGGGTAGATCTTAACAAAACCATTGTCTGTTGAATAATTTGCATGATTTTCTTCAGTATTTATATTTTCAGAAATGGCACAGTTCTTTGTTTGAGGCTAGATGAGGCTGATCGACTTTGGTAGACCTGTCGCGATATGATCGTGAACATGTCCATGTGCTTAGGTTGAGCTACGACATGAAACCGTACAGAGGACGGAGTAACAACATCATCAACAACAACAACCAAAAAGAAGAAGAAAAAGAGAGGAATATACAGACAGATCCTTGGCAAGAACCTCGATTTAAACGCTTTCAGTATATTCTTGCCAGGTTTCTGAGAGAACACATGCCTGGAGATCGGCAAATACTCATCCTGTTCCTTTAAACTACGATCATCGGAATAATTAACAACTGGATCTTCAGCCTCATACTATATCCAACGTGGGGTCCACGTGCTCGTCGTGAGCATGTGACTGGGGTGTTATTCAGCCATCAACGAACAGGACATAGCAAGTAATCACGGCAAAGTGATGTAAATATTTTCAAATTCATATACCATCGTTCGTATGGATCGAATGTAGCTCAATATAGACAGTTAGTCACCTTGCTGAAATATTGCAACCCTCTGTCACAGCAAGCTTAGCTGATTGGGATCGATATGCTTCATTTCAATTATTCTAGATGTGCCTTAATCAACATCACCAGAAATAACGTTGACCTGTAAAAAAAGTCATGGCTATCACGAGTGAGAATTAATTGAACTTGCGCAAGCCACAAAGTGCTCCCCATGAAAAAGGTTTAGACACAAATTGCAAATTAGACATTAATTTAATTGTTAGAACTCAGTGAGTCTAAGCTGGCAATAATATGACTCTACAAAAGATACAGGGAAAGAACCTCCGATACAGCAAGATAGACGTATATCGTACTCGCCTCTATTGTTCGGAATTTATTATCTATAACGTGGCTGGCACTATTCCAATTACTCACAAGGTGCTCAAAGGTCATATAAGGCTGATCTGATGTGATGGCAGCCTATTCCCAGAGGCTAAACGGGAATAAGGTCTTAATGCCTAGCAACGCCATTCACTAAATACAGGTTAGGATCCTTTATGGTTAAGACTAAGTCAATACTGCAGTAGGGTTATTAAGATAGGTGTATGTCCTATACTCCTATAAGGCGGAGGTGAAAGACCGGAGTCTTACTAATAGGATGACCTCCAGATTACGTAGGTAGTATTACCGTGAGTAACTGGTTCGCATATCAATGAATATGACGGTAACACTAAGTAGCTAATATACACAAGGTACAATATAATATAATATAAAGATAAGTTACCGTTTACTTCCCAATCGGGGCCCAAATACCCCCTCTAATCACTTGTGTCACCACACAAGTGGTGGCTGTGGGTACATGTGCGGGAAATCTCCTGAGCAACCGCGCAGTATTATAACTGGAAGTTACTCTCGTAGAGACAAGACCTTGATCTATTCAGTTTGTCGATAGACGAAGATCCGTATCTAGACTAGTTCTAATGAAAGATAGTAATAGGAGATACAGTTCAATACGTATTTGTTAACACAGTAATTATTGATAGCTATATGAAAAGGTTAGTAAGTCGGTAAGATGTAGATCCAGGAGTAGGGTCCTATTTATATTGTCAGGAAGATGACTTAAACCTTAAAGTAGCCAATAGCAAGGATGCACCTATTCGGCACACTCAGATGAAGTTACTTAATATGACCTAAATATGTTCACAAGAGGGTTGTAACTAATAGATAAACACTTATAAAATAGGGAGGTACTGATCAATTAAATGAGAGTACTAATATTGGGGTAATCTTCAGAACTGGTAAAACAGTACAAGTAAAATAGTACGTAATATATATATATATTTATATAAACAAAAAGATAAAGATGAAGAAGGTGGAAGAGTTCGGTTTGAAGTACAACACAGCTTCCTATGGAAACCTGTGTTAAGCCTTTTACGCTGACTATCGTTGGCACACTCATTAGGTCTGTATTCGGCACACTACTAAGATACATTCAGTCTTCGACTACTGTTTCGCCAATTAAACAATATTATACATAGGTTCGCAACTCTCATCATACCACAGTAAAGTTTACTTATTATGAAAACATGACCGATAACAGGCACTATCCGTTTGGTTTGTAGCATATTCAATTGAGACACTGTCCCAAATCGTCACAGGTAGAGCATAGTACGCAAACCGGCCAGATCTCGTTGGCGGAGTGAACGGGCATGTATAACGATTTTCATAATATAAGGCGAATATTAAGCGAAAGGTTCCACACCAGTATTCTGCGTACTCATATAAAACATATGTTTGCTGGCCCATAAATACAGCAGCAGTATTGGGTGGAACATTGTATTTTATTCTCTGGGAATACGAGACGGAGTCGGAGATTAAGTTGTTATATGTGACATTCTTAGCATCCTTCAACAACTGAACCTGAAAGCCATCCTGGTCCTGTACCTTATGATTTAACTTAACAGAGCCTTTTAAAGATACATTAAATGCAACTGCGACATCATGACTTGCATGATTACAGCTGCATTCAGATACAGGTTGCGAAGGACTAGGACCAATGCCAATAAGTTTGGTAACTTTCCAGTGGGTTTGGCCATAGTCGACTTTATCGCAACAACTAAGCGCTGCACCAGCAGGACCAACAGTGTGATCTCCAATGATTCCGATTGCTGCAAGAACCGCTGTCTCATCGATGGTACGATCGCCGTCGACAGGCAATGAGTTTAAATCGTACTTTTTTGTGAAGAGGTCCGGGTCAAAGTCATCAAAGGTACTGCCACCAGTGGATGGAACTAGATTTCCGTCTTTGAAAGTGAACACTTTTCCAGGATGATCTGACGAGAGGGTCTCATGCGTCTCGAGATCTTCGGATTCAGAAGTGGAGCTGTTTGTGAAAGTAGGCAGAGCCTGGGCAGCAGCAAAAAACAGTAGAGTAGATTTTAACGAAACCATTAACTGGGCATGTTTAGGGATGATTCTTCTCTATATATATCGCATTCATCCACAGGGCTGAATGGGGCTGACACCTTATTTAAAAACGAGTTAATAAGGTCCATTGGATCATCGGTATAAACTGCTTTTATTGCTCCGAAATAAAACGAATGCTTTAGTTTAAGCATATAAATTTATTAGTATATTAACTCAAGATAGTTTAGACCCATATCAAGCAGTAAATGTAGGGTCCAGAATTTTTTATAGATCCACCTAGTATCAGTAACTATCAACCATCTCCTTTTATTGGAACTCCACGTGTGACCCACGTGGTTAGTGTATTTGAGCCACGTGGTTAGAGGGAGTGTATTTGGGCCCCGATTGGAAAGTAAACGGTAACTTACCTTTACATAATATTAAATTAAATTGTACCTTGTGTATATTAGATACTGAGTGTTACCGTCAGGTTCATTAATATGCGAACCAGTTACTCACTATAATACTACGTAATCCAGTACTCGAGCTAATATGTGTTTTACACCCGACTTATAAGACATACACTTATCTTAATAACCTTACTGCAGTATTGACTTAGTCTTAACCATAAAGGATCCTAACTTGTGATTATTGAATGGCGTTGCTAGGCATTAAGTAAGTCCTTAGCCCCATTTATCCTCTGAGAATAGGCTGCCATCGCACCTCGGGGCAAGAGTTTATTGAAGTTTCGACTATATGTTGCACCGGATAATATACCAACGGGATGCCTAAGCCCAGTTTAAGTCAAGTGACTTAGTTAAGTCAGGGTAACCCCTGAAAGAATATGTAAGACGGTGAGCCTCAAGTCAGAAAGATGGGCAAATAGTCTGGGCACAGCCTAGCTATGGTGTTAGAGTGCACGAGAGGCTCTACACGGTAAACCTAGGAGGATGTATCATGTTCCTGAGAACCTCCTAAACCCCAAGTATCGGAGGACGTAGCTAACTCCAACCAGCTAATCCGAAGAGGCTTGTTAAACGACGATATTTAAACATAGTACTATACATTCTATATGTACATACTTGATTACCTATCTTTAGTGGACATGGCTATCTTACCAATACACCAGATTACAGATAGAGACTTATTTGCATAAGGCTGTATCGACCTCCCTGTGGGATTTATCTAAGTACTTCTCACGCGAAACTTAGTGTTAGATCTCAGTAGTTACTGAGTTGGCCATATAATACGACTTTGCAAAAGATATAGGAAAAAGCACTAGAACCAACAAGAGGGATAATTATCCACTTGTCTTTTACTAGTCTACAGTACGAAAACCGGGGGTATATTGGCTAAAGACCATGATTGCTACTTTCCCTATTACTTTTATTTCCAATTCTATTTCATCATTGATTCTTTCCTTTCCAAATCTCTACTCTCTCTTATCTACTCTTGGCTTTTTTACTTCTGATTTTTTTACTTTTCTATCTCTTCCTTCTATTTCTCTCGTTCTTACACTTTTTGAGTTTCTCTTATATCTGCGCTCTCTGCTCTTCTCTTCTTTGACCAGCTATACATGTCTATCTACACAAATCAGTTCTATTTTTCAATGTTTTTTTCATTTTTTATCTTTCCTTAATTGAAATTCCCTATACTTATTCTATTTGGAGTTTTTATCTTCTCTAGCGTCTTTTGTCTCTATTCCTCTTGCCTTCTTGTCTTATCTCTTACATTCATACTGAATTCTGTTCAATCCTCATATCGGTCACTCGTTTCCATCAAAACTTTATTCTTCTTTCGTTTTCCCATGATTCTACTGCTTGCGCTTCGTTCCGCGTGATCAATATTGTTTGTGATTGATTACCTATGGTTTTGTACTTTGTTTTTGTTTTTGTGTTTGCGTCTGTGTTCTTCACTGGTACATTGTGTATTGACTGCTTTGAGGTATATGCAATTAATAATCTTATTCATATATTCCTAACTAAAGTAGGTCAAACTATCAATAAAACCAAAGTAACTGGTATTTTTTCGCAGTCCCACCTGCTTCATATACACCTCACCGATATTCATTCTACATATACTTCTGATTTATTTTGATGATAACTCATATAAATTTCAGTTTTCCTTGTTGTCTGCCAATATCCTCTTCGTTGTTAACACATTTATTGCTACTCAATATCTACTTTAGTGATGCTTCTTAAACAACGGGGTAGCACAAAAGATAGTATTCATGATCTGTTAGGTTGCTATAGTACATAATTGAAAGCTTCTCTTCGCCAGACATAGGTGCAGCAAGATATACAGTACGATCAGTCTTCAATGACGGACCGTCCGGACAACTCCCACCACATGTATTCGAGAAACGTAACCGAAACAGTGCGAGCCGCAAGCAGACTCTTCAAACTCATAGAGCGCATAATTGCGCTGCCCAAAAAGTTGCATTGCAGAACTTGGCGCAATCTTGTATTGAATCTTCGAGTACAAGGAGGTGGTGTCGGTGATTTCTTTCGCATAAGTCAAAGAGCCTTCTGCCTCTAGTGTCTTGATCTCGACACCAACCTTCGCTCCATACTCTTGATTAGTACTCACACTGCTGATGACAGAAATCGAATACTCATGCATCACTGCATTTTACAAACTTTGTTCTGGTACAGCATATTTTAAAATTCTGTTACTGAATATTCGGTAAACTCTCCTAATAGTTCAGAGTGCGAACGCTCTGAATTAAAACTCTTTACATTATATCAGTCAATTACCTTGATTAATTTAATCATATATTTTGTTCTTATAGGCAGGATCAATCCTAGAACCTAGATGGATGCCCTTTCTCAAATTTCCGAGGTTTGGTACTAACCAAAAAAAAAAAAAAAAAAAAAAAAAAAAACAAAAAGCAAGGCTATACTTGATGCACAAGAAAAATCAAATGGGGTTTCTGTTAGATTGTCAGTTAGCCGGGGGGTCAAAGGTGCTAAAACAAGAGTTGTAACAGTCTGTACCGGTAATATTTGAAACGAAACTAAGGTAGCTGTTATCGTCTCCTACCATTGGCTCAGCAATATAGGCAATGAGACCAGTAGAAGATTCATTTTCCTGAGGGCAAGAATCGTACCAATGCTTAGTAAGATAGTTGAATTTAATACAATACTGCTCACATCCAAACTGCTCCATAGCGTAGAGAGCATAGTTCTGTTGAGCCAAAAACTGGGAAGCTGAATAAGGTCCAATCTTATACTTCATAGAGGATGACTTTTCAATACTCGTTGTCGTTTCGGACACATAGCTCAAACTTGAACCTACTTTGATGGAGCTGAATGACAGACCAAGGTCAGCCCCAAACTGGTTGGTGGCCTTCTCAGTGGTAGTGACCTTGATAGAATACTCCACGTCCACCGAGTTTGGCTGCAGGTTACACCGGCAAGCAGAGGCTGCTACAGGCGGACTCGGACCAAACCCTACGAACTCCTTGATCTTCCAAGTAGTCTTGGGGCTTGGCCTGAAGCCACACTTACTCGTAGCCCAAAATTCATCCTTATACTTGCGATGCGCTTCTGCTGCAGTAAAATTTCGAAGATCCCGGGGTATCAAAGTACCCTCGACCGGTAAATTGTATAAATCGTACTGTGTCTTGAAAAGGTCTTCAATACGTCCCGGAAGTCCCTTCAAAAGTCCATGCGAGGGCTGAGAAATTTCCTGCGGACTATCTGCAAAAGTGAATCTCGCTTCAGGAACTACATTCGAAAACACAATGGGGTTGTCATGGGTCTCAAAAGATGGAACATCATTGAGTGTCCCTTCAGACTGTGTGTCATTGATAGCGGCACCAAGCGCAAAAGATCCGAGTATTGCAATTGATAAGAACATGTTTGGTTTGTTCCATCTGAATACTTGTGGACCTTTTATATTCTTTCTGTGCCGAACAGCATGCGCTGTCATTAATCCATACCTCTGTTAGATCACACGTGGCTTAATGATAAAAGGCCTAGTACTTGGGTAAGGTGTCGCCCATTTATTGTGCTTCATTTAACATCGGATCACGAGCTGGGACCATCCAGAGACTCGACTTTTTTGCATACATATCAAACATAACTGGTATTAAATCATCTATAGCCTTCGCGATTCCCGTCGTCTTCATTCAACTGACAAGCATGGCATAGTACCGTAATGCAATAGATTGTATGGGGCTTAACGCATAAACAATTTGAGCGGCCAAGCGACAAGCTTTAATATGTGTAGATTTGAGCTGACTTATTTACGATAATTGAACTCACTCATTAGTCTTCGGCTAGATCTTCATTAAGCAGTCCGGACGCAGTCCGGACACAGCGCAGAGTGATCTAACGGTTGGTCCATGGGGGCTCTCTGTCTCGATTAGAAACTCAAATGCTGATAACTACTAACCAGCAGTTAGGCAGACTCTCTGCTTAAGACAATAATAATACTACAGTAAGTTTGGTTGGGGTTAACTACTAAAAGCTATCAGATGGGTTTCCACATATTTAGGTTGGTTTGACAGAGATTGTTTGGCCAAAATTATAACTACGTTGGGCGGAATGCTTTAGACGAAACCCCCAACCAGTCTAGATGATAGAACGAACCTATAGAAATGTAACAAAGGAACTTAAAACCTTAATTGTAGTTTTTACCAGCTGACAGGTTGCTTTGAGGGTTTTATAGGAAAAATAGAATCATTGTAATTTTTTTCTTTTCGAGGGTACATTTGATTATGAAAGCTTACCTAGGCGAGAAATAGCAGACGCTAATTTTAGCTTAACACAAAATGTCTAAAAGGTTCATGTTTATCTCCTGAAAATCCATTCTAAATATAGTAAGTCCTTAGCGTTATTTTGTCAACATTGATGACTTGCGCCGATGGTTGTTGTCCATATTATTCCTCCGTCTTGGCACAATAATAAGTGAACCTTATTTTGAAAGATGAAACCTAGTTTCCACCTTTCAGAGATAATCATCCCGGTTTCTTACGTACCCACTACAGCAAGGTTCAGAAGAATCAATCTAGCAGATACACTCAATGTATCCCATATCGTACTTGTATTCTATAGGAGGTTCAGGCTAAGATGCAATTATTGTTCACGATGACTACGCGTTAGACGATGCTTATGCTACCACTACTGGTTTCTGTTGAAAATGGCGTAACGGTGTATCCCGTCCAGCTTCTTATTCCCTGATGGTGGATGCTGACAATAAGAGGTATCACTTATCATTCTCGGACTTCTCCAAAACCTGTTAGCATTGTATGCAAAGCCTTGCTCATATTTTATACTACACTGACGCACATCTAATGAGATTTATCCGTTACATTAACTGGGTCAGAGAAAATGGTTCAACCGTGCATCGGATGGTGATTTACACTCAGCAGATTTCGACGAGTTCCTTATAAGATCAAATCTTCCTCTCAGATCTACTTACTTCCTTAAGTCACAGATCAAACGTGGCAGTTACCTTAATTGGTGAAATGTCTGCTCCGAGTGACGAATAGCAACTGGTATAGTAACCGGTGAGAATTTCCGTGGCTCAGTCTTGAAATTTAATTAAAGCCATGTCGACATCAGATCCATTGGCTGAAGGATGTACACGTGGACTGTGTGAGGAATTTTGTGAGGTATTATATGTGTCGGATCAATGATCCAGTGGGACAACTCTGATTGATCATCAAAAGCGTTGCCATGCGCCTTTTTTAATTATATCTATTCAGTCACTTTTAATGAAACCTTATCTGCAACTCAATCTCCGCTGTTTCCCGCTTCTCTGTTTTGCATATTTAGTAATTATTGTTATGTCGCTTCTTTGTCTACTCTGATTTTATCATATTAAATATAATTCTTTTACAGTATGAACATTACATAGAATAGTCGGATAAACATTAGTACGTTGTCATTTGATATCATTACAATAGCGCCCACCTTACTATTTTTTTCTGATTAGGGCTGTGATTGGTTACTGTCCACTTTATTACTTAAAGACCTACTCCACTCACGCGAGTTAATTACACCTTAATGTGCTGCGTCAGCGCTACCTGTGTTCTACTTACTACTATGCAGATTGATCAGCCTGAGATGCCCGTACACACACTTTCAAGAGAGTCTGGCCAAAACCAAGTTCTGTCGGTTCGCTGTCATTTTTAAGCAATATTTTTTTTTTTCACTTTCTTATACACTGGTTGTTGCATTCTCATCAATGCCTGTGTTGCGCTTACCATGGGCGCATTTTAGGCGTTCAAAATATCACTCATCTGATTTCATTAATCGAAATTATCTCAATGTAACTTTTGAAAGATGTGACATTCCGATAATATAAAAGCGTCTACTCTCGCAGAGCTATTCACATAAAAAACATCAGCTCCTTCTCTATGTTTTCAACTACTTCAGCTTTACTCTTCTTGGCTTGTGCCAATGCCTTGCCCGCTTCCTCTAACAGCTCTGCTCCCAGTGTAGAGGTCTACTTGACTAACGACCCACCAACTGTGTTGCAAAATGTCACTGTAGACAAGGTCTTCACTGTTAACAACGGACAACTCGTCGAGAATTCCACTGCGGATTTCAGCGAGATGCCGGGTTTCGATCCCAACCTCTTCATCACCGAGTACGACTTCGATGATTTACCCGTTGAAGGTAATGCTATTCGCCCTACCAAAGAATTAGAAGAACTTCTACATACTGAGGCAGAGCGCAGGAGAAAAACCAAACTCGCAACCGGTACCTGCGGCGTCAGAGACTATGGTGCTACTACCTGGAGAGTCCAAAAGTTTGTGGCTGTTGGTCCTAGCCCAAGAGAACCCGCTTCCAGCTGCCACTGCAACCAGATGCCCAATTCTATCGATTACGAGTTCACTGTTAGCAGTGAAAATTCTATAAAAGATAGCGTTACAGCTGGTGCCAATATCGCCGGTGAATACAAAGCTGTAACAGGCGGCCTCTCATTGCAATATAGCCACGAAATCACCAAGACAACTACTGTGTCTAGTACCACTAAATACGAGCTGGCTCCATTTTCTTCCAACCAGTTCATGAGTCAACGCATTTATTCATTGTACCAGTTCGAGGAATATGCCTGTGGAAAGTACTGTCTTAAGTTTGGACTGATCCCATACTGGTTCCGCAGTTGCCCTGACAGTGAATTGCTCAAAACCGGCCGCATCTCTTTTTTCACTGCTCCTTTAGGTGGTGAAGAGTACTCAATTATCAGTTATGTCAGCAACGGTACCGGTACTTCCTGTTTCAGGTCCTGTTTCCCAGATGCTTAAATTCTGGCTGTTGATCGAATTCTCTATACTTTTTAGGATAATCTAATTCCGAATAAATTGGTCAAGTGTGTTGTCCGTACTATCCCAATAAAGTTGCTCTCCTTCTATAATACAGAAACTATCAAAATGTATAACTTGATTAAATCACATGAATGTAATAGCATACGTTTTTTGTGAAGAAATCACATAGAGACAGACAGCTGATAAATGTCACTACCACTGTCTTCAAAGAAGTCTTTGCACACTTCCAGCATGTGATACCAGGAAAGAGACTACGACGGGCCTAGGACCAGCTGTTTAGAATTAGAAAAAGTCAGAAATTAAATTCAGAACAATCTATAAATATCAGCTAATCTCGAAAAAAAAAAAAAAATAAAACACCACATAAACACAGGAGAAACTCCGTAACTCCCCTTCTTTCGATTCCCATCCGAATACCTTTTTATGTATGTGGATAAGGATATCAAAGTATCCCAATCTCAACTACTAAATATATTAATCGCTACACTCTGTGTTAGAACATATGCCTGGCAACGACAAGTCACAGAGTAATGGATGTTAATTACTAACAAGGACTATACTCGCGATACGACTAAAGGGCAATGATACTCGGTACAGGATAACTATAAATTGCTGCCACATTCCACAATCAACATAACAACACATCATACTACTCACTGATCAACCGTGACTACTAGATTACTTTAATCAGTATCCTATTACTTTATGTTTTTGTCTTGAAGTTTTCTTCTCCTATTTCTTTCATCAACACATTTAAGCTTACTCCTAATTTTCTTCAAAAGACTAATTCCAACTATATCTAGATTTCTAATATTCTGGATGGGTAAGGGCAACCAAACCATCAGTACCATTCTACAAAGCCCTAGCAACCCTAGTATGTTATTTCGCAATACCTCAGATTACCTCGACCCAACCAGAGAGAGCAGAGCAGCACTCCTCTAGATTTATAGCTTTCCTCAGTCTATATTACGTCATCTGAAATGCTGTTGACTCAGCTAATTGTTGCTGGATTAGCTCTTGCTAGTCGAGCGAGCTTGATAAAAAGTGCTAAAAACCGTCCAATTGCTCTCAAGTCCGATGCCGAAGTCCAAGAATTTCTCACTACAGACAAGGATACCACTGTGTTGCTGCTCACTGCTTTAGATCCAAATTTCAAATGCAGTACATGTGTTACCTTTCAGCCTGAATTTTCGCTGATATCCACTTCATGGTATCGCCAGCACCCTACTGGCGATGGCGTTCAATTTGCCTACACGGACTTTACTAATAACCGCGACACTTTTCAGCGACTAAAACTGAGTTCGGCTCCTTTAGTGTTGATTTATAAGCCTAATAGTCAAGAACCTGAAACCTTCACTTTCTCAAACCCCACAGGAAATGGCGACCAGTTACTGCAGTTTCTATCCCAGCAATATCAAATAACCGTCTCAATTCAACGTCCGATAGACTGGACTAAGACAATCGCAACAGTTCTATCCTTGGCTGGAGCGGCTGTAGCTACTTTATTGGCTTGGTCATATATTAAGCGAGTTATTACTAGTCGTGTTTTATGGGCTTGCCTATCATTAATCTTGTATTTCATGTTTACTTCCGGGAGCATGTACAACACGATCCGGGGTGTCCCATATATAGGATCTGATTCTCAAAGGAACCCAGTGTATTACGCAGATGGAATGTCCAATCAATTTGCTGTCGAAACCCAAATTATCGCAGTACTTTACGCTTTGGCAAGTTTTGCTTTAATCGCATTATCTACCCGAGCCGCTTCAAATCCGAAGCCTCCAGTGCAGTCTGCACTAGTAATAGCCTGGACAGTCGTGATGTACTTGACTGCTGCATATCTATTTCACGTTTTGCAGATGAAAGTACATTTCTATCCTTATACCATGTTTCCGTGGTAGATGTGTCTCAGTCAGGGACATCAGACACTCACGATACGTGTAATTCTCTAAGTAGACCCCATTCTTAATACGATGTATCGTTTTTATTACAGACATTAAAGTAGTTATTGAGGTGCGATGCTATCCAGTAGCATTTCAAGTTCCGCAGCTGTACCGTAGTTAGGATTATCAGATGGAGTTAAGACTTCTAATGCTTTCTTTGGTATATCCTCTTCATAGCTGTCTTTCAAAGTGACGTCAAAGAGACGAGAAATATAAGATGTCCATTCGACAGCCCTGGAAGGTGATATGGTAAAAAACATTGCCAGGTCTACTGGGGTGATTAGGCGTCTATTTTTGTGGCTAGACATGTTGGAGAACGTATTTGGAGCACATATACTAGGGCCAGAGCCAGGAGCAGAACCAGAGGAACCTATAACGGTAGGACTCTGCTCTTGTTGTTCGAATACTTCACAGTAACGAGCTGACAGTGATTTTACTGGCAAAGTAACTCGCTCCATGAGACTGCGCACAACATTTTTTAGATGTAATTCTAGAGCAGTAGACATAAGCTCCAGAACCTCAGAAGAAGCACCATCCACTAAACCATGTTCTAACGCTATCCCATCCAACTTTATTCGCATCATATCGGTATCGTAAATTTCATGCTGCTCAACCATCAACGGAGAGGTTATACTGTTGAGTACATCGGCGGCCCAAGTTGATTTGTTGCGTTCACGATGCTCGCGTATCAGAGGAACAGTAGGAAGCAGTGCAGAGCGATTTAAGCTACAAGTGGACGAAACCCCAGGAACTGTAACTATTGGAGCAACTAAGCAGTTCAAAAGGGTTGCAGGAATACCTGCGATCGCGGGCCCTGTAGCAGGATTACTGAGAATGTCCAAAGGCTTGCGGGAAATGGCCATTAACCTTCGCCTATCACGAGCAGGTAATGCTAGAATCTCTTGTCTGAGACGCTTTAAATTACGATCTCCACGTACTTCTTTCCCCACAGCCAACGGACGTCGCGCCCAAGACTCCTCGCATCGTTGACCTACAGGAGAATCTCGAGTAGAATTGGCTAATATAGTCAAGAGCAGTTGGTTGTGCATTCGTGTTAGTTTATGATCAATTAAGCACTCCAACACATCTGTGAATTCATCGTGAGACAAATTTCCAGATATATACGCGGCCAAAGTATCTCGGTATCTTTCCCAGCGATCTCCCAGTGCTTTTCTCACAGCTCGCATGATCCTGGCTACTGTCAATCGGCGAGCAGGTCGATTAGTGTTAGTTTTAGACCCAGAAGAAACAAAAGACTTCATTTCTGAGCCTGGATCTGGAGAATCCACCGTCCGTTCATGTCCGTTGACATTCGGAACAGGTTCAGAGACGGTGGTGGTATTCGTCATGGTTATCTGTGCAAGCTCGAAGATGAGGGATTATAACTTTGGCTCTTTTTTTTATATAATTTATCAAAAAGAATCTGGATAATTTAAAAGCCAATAACTAGTCTAGAATAATTGAATGAAGAGTTGCAAAAAAAAAAAAAATAGGCTTGGCGTAATTAAAGAATACGAATTGCTTGGTGTAAGTAAACGGCTCTAAGATTGGGACTTATCTATAGATCGGAATTCTAGCTTAAGGTAAGGAAAGTAGTAGTAGTAGTAGCAGTAATAAAATAATGACTAATATGAAGGATATATAATAATGTGGGTTAAAAAGTAGAGAAAATGAGAAAAACAAACTAAAATGAGTTATTTTACTGAAATCTCACAGGAATTCCTGCTTCAACTAAGACACGTTTCACCTGACAGATTTTATATTCACCACGGTGAAACATTCCTGCTCCTAAAGCAGCGTCAACAGATGTTTGCTTGAATACTTCAACAAAGTGTTCAGGGGTACCAGCACCAGATGAAGCAATCACTGGAATATGTACAGCACTTTTGACATCACGGATGAGTTCAAGATCAAAGCCAGAGTTAGATCCATCCTTATCTATACAGTTTAGAAGAATCTCACCTGCTCCAAGTGCTTGAACTGCTTGAACCAATTGGCGAACATCAAGGTCTCGGAACTCCCGTCCACCCTTGACAGAACATTGATACCAGCAAAATGTCTCTCCACGAGGGCCAGGAAATTGGGTAGATATGGTGTGATGAGAGGTTTCTGAGGGATCTGAGACATATACCCGCCTAGGATCGACAGATACAATGACAGCTTGAGCGCCAAAGGCACGAGATATCTGTTCAATAGCAGTAGTCCCTTCACATGTGCAACCTCTAGCATAATAATCCTCAGCCGCATAAACCGCATCACTTCCAATGGAAACCTTATCTGCACCGGAACGAAAGTACATACTTGCCACTTCCAAAGCAGGAATCAAGGTCCCGTCTGGGTCGGTAATATCGCGAATGCCACCTCCTACTGTTAGAGGGACAAAAACTGATTTTGCAGTCTCTTTTAAAACCTCTAACATTGGAGCATCACGAAGAGGACAGTTTCGGAATGAGGTGATGTTAAGAAAAGTGATTTCATCAGCACCGTCTTCATAATATTGCTTGGCCAAAGCCACAGGTTTGCCGAGATTCCGAACATTAGCATTTTCTTTTTCTCGCACATCATACTGATCACCTTTAGTGACAACCAAATCTCCCGCATCATTGGTTCGAACATCTAAGCAAGCGATGACCCGAGGAGCCAGTCCTGAAAATAACTTGAGGGGTGACGATGCCATCGATTTTCTTCGCTCTAAAAAGCATTTGATAACATTGAGACCAGCTGGTCCAGATTTTTCAGGATGAAATTGCGTGGCAAATACGTTGTCTTTGCACACTGCAGCTATATATTGCTCAGTGCCATATTGAGCAGTGATAACCTCCCAGCCTTCAGCGCGAGCCACTTCAGGGACGGCTCGGTAAGAATGAACAAAATAAAACCTGTGTCCAGAATTTACCCCATACATCGAGCCATCATCAACAGAGCTCCAGCCTATTTGGGGCACAGATTTATCAGAATCATCAAAGCGTCCTAGTCGATCGGGAATTAGTCCCAGACCACAAACTTCGGGAGATTCAACTGAACCTTTGAACAAAGCTTGTAAACCAACACAGATTCCCATCATTGGTTTTCCTGTTTTAATATATTGTCTTATCGGATCAATGAACCCCCTAGTGATGCACTCGCCCATGAAATGGCCAAAATTTCCTACACCTGGGAAGATCAAAATCTGTGCCTGATGAATCTGCGAGGGCTCGGTGACCCATGCAACCGTGTATCCTACAGACTCTATTGCATTTTTTATACTCTGTAGATTACCAGATTCAACATCTATCACATGAACGAGTTTAGAGGTCATTCTTACCTGAGAGATCGAGTAAAAGTCTCTAGTAGTATTAGTAGTGAGTGAGAGTAGAGATGGAATGTGATGGGAGAGAAAGCAGGAAGTATAAATAATATTAGGATTAATTAGCTAAACTTGTTAATACATAAGAGTTCAAGTTGGTTATGAGGCAGAGAAGCGCAACAATCAGCCAATTTGAAAATCAATCAGATGTATAAATAACCAAGCCCCATTTAAATCCAAAAAAGCGATAGAAACCCTTTGTGATACCCTAGAAGACAGAACGAGAAAGCTGATGCCGTGTAACTGTTAGATCATATCTAGTTTGGCTAGAAATCTTACCTTGCGATAGAGGGATATAATATAATACAAGGGTTTCCATCGTGAGAGACAGAATATCCTTCCAATATATGCCACATAAATTAATTATTATAATGCAGTACTAGCTTAACCTCATCACTACTAATTATTCATACGATACAAAAGTAAAATTCAACCTATATTCTATGAGACATGATTCAAGTGTGTTTACTGCACTTTTTATTTTGTTCCAGACTGGGGTATAAATAGGACTTATATGGCCTCAAATAATTACCATGTGACGAAGGTAATCTGAATATTCTCTAGCTTTTATCGTGGCAGCAGTAACCAGGATGCCTGATTTTCGACAACCGTGTGAGGATAGTATACGGATAGGGAGGCTTATTCTATTAAAATTAAGTAACAGGAAGCTTAATGTATCTATAGTAAACATGGATTAGTTAATATTTTGGCGAAATGTCATGATATTGTGGATAGTTGAAATGTTGCAAGGTAGTGTGAAATGTGTACGGCGTTGCTCTTTTCCGACATTACTTGATAAACCTAGATCAATTCATGAAAAAGATTAATTCGACAATTATCTTACTAAAATAGCCTGCAAATATGTTAGAATTTAATAAGAGAACCAGAAAAATAATAGCCGATCTTAAAAGCTGGTGAAAAGTAAAGGTATAGTATTCTTTGTATTTTATACGTCACTAGATGTTATGGCCAAGTTTAGATTAAAGTTCTATCCTAATATCTATGGAAACGGATTTTAGTCATTTCAACGACTAATCATAGGGACTGCTGTAGCTCGTAGGATAGGTTTAAAGTTTGCCGTTGCTAGACCAATATCTTAACAAATAGTGTGTTTGTTTCGTTCTACAGTCCTTTTCATCCGACTTATGGTATTGCATTCCTTCTTTTCCATTCTAAATAGTCATTCCTTTATATCTTAATATTTTAATCGAAAGCTCTCACTAACTCTGACCATGTCTATTAAAAACTTATGTGGCTGTCAACATGCGAACCCTGTAGATGGAGACTGTGCGCTAGGGCTAGACAATCTTCAAGATCTCTACTCACCGCCCGAGTCCTCAGCTGGAAATAGATCAGTTGTTTCCGAACAGGATATTTCTCGTAATAGCGAAATAGACCGCATCATCTCTGCACAGAAGGCCAAGGCCGCCAAACAGGTGCGCATTCTTCTCTTGGGTCCTGGAGCATCAGGTAAAAGTACAGTGCTGAAACAGATGAGACTTCTTCATTCTTATGACTTCACCAACGATGAACGCATTAGATATCGTGATATAATCTACAATAATATTATGACTGAAACTGGCAAAGTGCTGCAGGCTATGGAAGCATTGAGTTTAGCCTTAGACACACCCGGACCGGGCCAACCTGATATTGTGTCCGTAGCCAAGAGAATAATCGATAGAGATTATGAACGCGAGGAAGGCGGGCCGTTTCCTGAAGATTTGCAACAAGATTTAGAACAGATCTGGGTCAATGATGGGTTTCAGAAAGCCTTGGAAAAGGTCTCGTTCTATTCCTCAAGCGAGTCTTTGTATTATTTTTTTGACAACTTACCAAGAGTCTTTGTTCCGACTTACTTACCTTCTGACCAAGATATTCTGTATGCGCGCAAACCAACAACTGGTATCAATGAGACAATATTCGAGCCGAAGAATAGTTATAACCATCTTGTTTATAACATCATTGATGTGGGAGGTCAACGAACCGAAAGACGCAAATGGATACACTGCTTTCAAGGCGTAGATGCGGTTTTATATTTGGCCTCAATAGCCGGGTACAATCAAGCTCTCGAAGAGGATGCTAGTGGTAATCAACTGCGGGAAGCTTTAATGGTGTTCGATCACCTTGCAAACTCTCGCTGGTTCGTCAATAAAACTTTTATTGTATTCATGAACAAGGTTGATTTACTGAAAGGGAAAATTAACCATTCCAAAATTGCTGACACATTCCCAGAATTCAATAAATTTGTCGAAGGCAAAGGACTGGCATCTGGGACTCAGACGACCGACCTTGCGATCGAGTATTTTCGCAAGGAGTTTGTAAAAAGAGCCTCCTCTTTGAGAGATGTTTACGTGCACACGACTACTGCAACAGATAGGACATTTATGAAGAACATACTAGTATCTGTGGATGCACTGATAATGAATCGAGCTATTCAACACCTACTAGCTTAATAATTTCCCAGCATTTGGTTGACCCCTGTATTAGTTGTTAAAGTACTTAAGGGTATTAGACAAGATAATAACTTTATACTCAATTTTTTATTGCACGAGGACGAGGCTACAAATGTGTACTGTCTACACTAATCTTAGGATAATCGGAAAGGATCAGTGAAACTATGAAAACTACCTTCAGATCCATAATGGTTAATGAAGAACAATCTGGCATCAATGTTTAATTGTGACTCTACATGATAGGAGACATTGAGTAGACTCCTTAGCACATAATGCTTGAATGATAAACGGCGTGTTTGAGGTGACAGTGGCAATTAATTATACGTTTAAATGGTTAATTTGATGAGTATGGAGGCTTATTGATAACATTATTGTGGGCGATGAATTGATTGCGAAGCCAATTACTCGCTGTTCAGAACAGTTTATACAACATTGGGGGATCTGAAGACCATTGACGGCTACAAAGAAGCAGCTGGAAAATTGTAGCATTTTAGTAATTGCTATATACACTATCTAGAGACTTATCAGCTTATAAGTTTCTTAGGTTGCATAAGTGTGGTGTTACTTCAGACCCACGTAGTACACTAGGAGATATCTGGACTGAAATTGTATTCTTCAAATCGACAAAGAGAATAATTAGCACTACCAATTTATTGGAAAAGAGGGTGTAGTCTGGACAATTCCTTTGTCTAAAATGGGGAACGCCTAACCGCAGGTATGTTAATTGCTGCTGACACAATCTCGAAACTCCTGTCGAACAGAATGGACAATGGCTAATTTGTGGAGTATTATAACTAATACTGTCTAAGCTAATTATCAGTCAAATGCTTCTAATTTTTATAGCCAATAAATATTGACTATAAAGCACTCTGAACCTCCTAAATGCCAAACACTGCCCCTTTATGGATACACGATATTAATTTATTGCAATAACTAAAGCAGCCTCATTGCCGTCCATACTCGAATGTCTCTGTCTCAAGATTCTCCATGTTACACAGAGAAAGAGATATAAAACGCTGAAATAGATTGAATGGTATTAGCAAAAGGTGCACAAACTACGCCCTAGAGCAAGCCAATCATTGGCTCCTGTCGCCGGAGTTTTCACAAGGCTAACCATCTTTTAGAAAAATATAGGACCTAGTATATCAAGAAATCTGACTTAGGTATGATGGTAAAAGTCAAAGCTTGCTAGAAGGTTGGGTAGTCTATGCCAGATATGGTCAAATGAAGTCTAACGTGTTAGATTCTGTGTTGCCCGAAAGTACCTTATGCTACCGCCGCAAGCGGCATGCATAGAGACATTATACACTGTTAAGAATAAGGGATGATCATCATGAAATCGCCTACAAAATTTGACACATTGACACCAGATATGAGAATGACAAAACTTGCTGATAGACGCTCTAATTTACAAACCTTGACCGAAAATCACAATTAAAACGAGAGAATTGCAACAATTTTGTCATATCACAATCTAAATATCCAACTGCGCGTTTCCTTCGGAAGCAATTACCATCTGAAACTGAAATTTAATACTGTACATTGGCACAAAAAATGTTTCTCTGGACATGGTATCATGTTGCATACTTGAAGCTTGTCATAGTCTCAAAATATCAAGATCCTTTTTCGGTTCATCCTATGCTTTCTGGTCGCGCCGTGGACAGTCTCTTATACTCAGTTGTTCTTGATACCGAAGGTTTCGCCAATATTCCGGGATATTACTCTCATATTCGGCCCTCTGCGAGATCTCATTTTATGTGCAACGTTATATTATATAGTAAGTATTGCTTCATGTATTGTTGCTCTAGAGAATATTTTTGCTCTTTTGTTCAATACAGACATTAGATGATTTCGCTGGTCAACTTTAGAGATTGTTTGATACATTTGAATAAAAAACTATAATCTGAGTAGGGAGTGTTTTTCAATTTATTATCATGAAATGAAGCCCAGGCTTCCTCTATCTCTCGAATTGTACGATACAGATGGTTTTAATTAAGGTCGCGAAATAAAAAAATTGTGCTCAGTCGTAACCTTAATTAACTCGAAGACACTAGTCTTATTGTTAAATAACCATTATACAGTCTAGTTTCATTGAATCTGTTTTATTTCTCAATGAAGTAGAGAAAAACCAATTTTCATTTTTGAAACTTAGACCGGAACTATGCTGATCTATACCAGGCCGTGTTGGGAAGGACATAGGGCGTACAATCTCTGCGGGTTAGGGCATCTTAAGCTCGTAACAACTATTTATTTGTTGTCTGTTTAGTTTCCTTTAGAGTTTAAGGTTCAGAGTAATACGATTGCGGATTAGGTAACAAGCGTTAAGATAAAGAAAACACATTAGTTAATTATAAAAAACAAAGAAAAAAAGAGAAAGCATGTTCTATTTAGAATATAAAGTCGAGAGCAATACATTATTTTAGATTGTAAAATATATTAGTATGCATAGAGGATCTGGAATATGGTAGAAAGAAATCTGACAGTTTTCATTTCATCGTGCATCATTTTTAAATTATTTTTTATAGGTTCAAACAGCATACCATCAATACAGTGGGATAGTAAATAGACTAATCAACAGAGCACTGTGCTGTTCGACATTAAGTAAGATTGTCGCTACTTTCTGATAGTGTTTCGAGATTCATTGGTCTGCTCATAATTACCCGGCCGACTGAACTCTGTAAGATTACAGCTGTAAACAAAGACAAACAAGAGCAGGAAGCACTTCACTTCACTACAGAACAAGATAGAAAATGACAAAATGTTTAGAAAAATTGGCAGACATTAGAGCTGATTTAATTTCAAGTAAAAATGATACTATCACAACATACTATGAAACAATGGCTGGGTCAAATGCAATGCAACTGGTCTGCCAAAGGAAACGACTCTCAGATCTCACCAGAGAATGCAGTAAATTAAGGAGGCAAGCATGTGCAGATGCACAATCACAAAAACGAATGATTTTTAAATTAAGAGAACAAGAGAAGGATGTATCTAGATTGAAGGATTTGCTTCAAAATACAGAGACTAAACTTGATATAACAGAAAAAGATCGAGCCCAGTTGATGGAGGAACTGAGAAGCATCCAAACTACCTTTTCCGCCAAAACCATAGAACTAAATGAAACTAAGGAGTGCTTAAATAGCAAAGCTCAGGAGGTTAATCTCTTAAAACTCGAGAGAGATGCTCTACTTGAGAATCTGGCCCAGGCGGAAAAGGAGTTGGAGCTTGCTCGAACAACATCCACTGAAAATTCCAATGAAGAGAAAGACAAAGAAGATCAAACCGATATTAGAGAAGAATTAGAGCATCTCCGTCAGCTGAATGTAAGACTTGCTGCAGAACAAGAAGTGAAAGATGGTCAATACAAGACACTTCTAGAGGAATTGGAGAATAAAACCAAGAAGTTTAAAATTGAAGAACGCAAACGGCAAACAGAACTTACCAAGCTCAGGCTGGAAGTAAATGCCCTCCGCAGTCTTCGCATGGAACATACAAATGATACTGTTGGGGCGTGTGTTACTCGGAATAATTCCTCAATTTCTGCTCTTAGGCCTTTGAAACAAATTAATTTGGATGCACAGAAGCGGTCATTGAGAAGATCTGTGTCAGGGCCAATGTTTAGTCCTAGTCAGAATGAGCAAGGCTATGCTACATCAACACCGATAGGAGGTCGAACAGTGCGGAGGTCCGTTTCTAATAATATTGCACCAGCTAAAAGAATCAAACTAAATGGCAGTGAGCCCAAGGGAAATAGTCAGACATTATTTGCTGATTTGTTAGGAGCGTCAAAGGAATCTGCAGCTGCTAAAGAAACATTCAAAGTTCCTACAGGACGAAAGGTCCGGAGGCTTCTGAAGCCCAATGCTCTTTCTGCCGATTCAAATGATGGAGAAATGCCTGGAAACATACAGACGCCAGATAAAACTTGGTTATCGAGACCGAGTTTACTAGCAGAAGATTGTATGAATACCGGATTTAGTCCAAGACGAAGCTCTGCTTCATTGAAAATTGCACTAAATCAACCTCTAAAAAAAGGGACGTAGTAAAAATATTGTATGGGTTTATCAGGTTAGTCTTACTTAATACTTTAATCGTACAATAATATTGTCGAGCTGTAACCGATTCATTATCTTGGTAGTTTTCCCAACTCGGTAACCTATGCTTCGACAATCTGGTAGGTCGGTGGTACATTTTCAGGAATATGCCCAGAATTCAATAGGTAGCGTGTATAAAGGTATGAAATTTATCTGTAATTTTCATTCCTACAGTTTATTGCTCGCGAAAAGATCAGGAAGTTCTAGTAGATATATACAAAGACAAAAGAAAGATTTCTACGTTTCTGAAGCTAAATTGACGGGATACAAATCTCGTGCAGCTTTTAAACTACTTGAAATCGACAAAAAATTTGGTATATTTAATCCAGGCGATCTTGTTGTAGATCTGGGATTTGCCCCGGGTGCATGGACTCAAGTTGCTGTTGAGCGCACCACACCGGGCGGTTATGTATTAGGAGTTGACCTGATTGCTGCGGAAGCACCGTCTGGTGCTCATACAATTCAAGGAGATTTGGTCTCCCAGGATACACACGACCGGATTGCTCAACATATGATCAATGCCCATCATCGACGTCTAGAACTAAGATCGAAACCTGCTGGGTATCTTCCTGATATATTGCGACGCTATCGAAAATCTACTGAATCGTCGGAGATATCGGCAACCCTGTCGATGAATAGTACAGAAGACTATGATTATGTAAGCGATGACCCACAAGTAGTGGATGTAATTCTTTCAGACATGTGTGAACCAATTCTAGGCCAGGAATTTCCTGCATTTTCACGAACAATTATTGACCCCGTTAAAAGGCTTCAAAACACAATCGGTGTTGGTTTTCGAGATCATTTTGTCAGCATGGTAAGTGAAACCTGGAGATTCTCTCATTTTACAACCTAGGTATTAACTCAGGATCTCTGTCTGGCAGGTCTGTTACTTGCTGTCGACACACTAAAACACAATGGACATTTTGTTTGTAAGTTCTACACTGGAAGTGAGGATGCACAGTTAGAGAAACTATTGAAAAGGACATTTAAGACGGTGCATCGTGTCAAACCGCGAGCCAGTCGAATTCGAAGTCGGGAAGCCTATTTCGTAGGCCTCAATCGGCTCTCTGACGCAACCCGTCAGACTATTTTTCGATGATGATTATGACTTATGGAACTTGAGTAATTAATTGTATCAGATCAGATTAGTATTTATTATTCGATTAGTGCTTACTGTATTTCTTCTAGACTGCACGATGAGCTTTATTTTTTTCATATCTATCGAGTTTTTTCTCCCACTGCCAGTCTAGTCTGAGTAGAGTATTTTTGGGCCAAAGGACACTCATTATAAGGCATGCGTGTTTCTCATCGGATAGGGATCAGACTAAATTATTATATTAGAAATCACAAGAATCACTTACCAAATCCTTTTTATCGTCGGAACTCTCTGATCATTGGACTACGACACAAATCGATATTCTCCCGGTTTGGCTGGACTAAAGAAAAAGCTTCGCTGTATCAGCAAAAGTCTTATGCAGACGGTTTAATTGATGATAGAGATTGGTCCAGAAATAATTTTGAGCATCAACAAGCGAAAAAAGTGCTAAGATCTGGTTACTCACCCGTGGAAAAGCAAGCAATCAATAACCTTCATAATGAATTACGTCGTTATGGTGCACAATATAACAAAAATGGGATAGCACCGCCTGATGAAGCACCAGTTGTAGACAATTCTGGAATAGAGAGCTTGTCAAAGCATTTTTCTCAGGTTGTCAATACGCTAAGCATAGGTTCCATTAGCTCACAACAGGTCACGGCTTTACTCTGCGCTCTCGCTATTGTCCCAGATCTTCCACTATCAAAATCAGTACTTGAACATGCTTTATGTGCGCTATCTCTATTTGATAGACCTTCTGAAGTCCATGTAAAACTTGCTGATATACTTCACTCTAAATGGTATGCTTTGACTGCTCCTCCTGATACTTCGATCACGATAAGCAGTAGTATTGCCCCCAGCGTATCTTATAGATACACGCCAGATATGTATCGTTCTCTAAATGACTATTTACTTACACTTGTGAAGAATTCACAAATAGAGAAAGCTATCTCTCATCTTCAACTAAGTTTTGGTATTTCTAATTCTCAGTTTTTCAGCACATTTTTCGAGACAATTGAGCCAGTCAAGCCTGACTCTCAGTCAGTAATTGCTTTCGCAAATATACTAGTATTCCATGGAGTACAAGTTGACTTACAACTACTTAAGTCTTTCTTAGCCATCGGTAAAGGGTTGAAGGATGACGACCATACTATATTTGATGCAATAGATTCTCTTGTTCGTTCTAGTCTTCTACGATATGACCTTCAAACACTTGAGCTATTAATAGACTATTGTTTGATACATTGTTTTCAGAAAGAAGGCCAATATTATGTTAGTTGTTTTGCTGATCTACTAACAACTAACCCAGAATTATTTAATGGCTTAACAAATAGTCATGCAGTCCAATTAACTACTAAATGCTTGAGTCATTTCATGCATTTTTTTAACTCCGTTTCAGCAACCGCCGAAAAGGTCTTACATCGTTTGCTTAAATATCGTTCTATCAATAACTGTATCTTTCCAAAAGAAACATGGGATGTTCTTTGTAAATGGACGATCTTTTCAAGCATCTCTGATAGTTCTGCATGGTCTGGTTTCTGTAATACTATTAGTGAGATGATTCAAACATGCAATCCTAATGTTGACACTATTAACGGAGCAATCTCTATTGCTGCGAAAAGTGGAAAGTCCAGCAGACTTATTGACCAACTCTTTTCTTTATTCACTGTTTCGGAATCTTCAGATAACTTTATTAGTAGCTCGCAAACTGTTACTGGAACGGAATTGGAACTATTAGAGAAGTTTGTTCAAATTGATATAGCTCCTAATACTGAATCTTATGCGCAAATCATCAAAGCGCATTTGTCGGTACAGGACATTGTAGGAGCTATTAAATTCTTTGAAAAAAGTAGAGAGCAAAATATTCCTTGGTGGGATAATCAGAATGATAATAACTCACAATCCGCGTTATTTGATTTACTTTTAGCAATTTCTAGATCTGGAGATGCTGATCCCGATGTTGTAATTGATTGGTATATTACCATACGAGAGTTAACAGGTAAAGTCTCTTATGCCTGTCAATTAGCATTAATAAAGCTATTCCTGGACCATGGTCAAGTGGGAAATGCATTATCAGTTCTCAGATATGAGATTCCTCTTAAAACATCTCTTCCTATGGAGCTCCAATTTGATCGGGATCTTATGGTAGTTAATTTTCATAATACTGATATAGCACAAGGCAAAGAGGAAGGTCGTCTATTACCTGCTGAAGCTCCAGAACTCTATCTGCTGTTAGAGAACTACGTTCATAGCGCGGATGATGCTGTGAAAGCCTGGATAATTTATGGGATGATCCAACAGTTTTTCATTGTTCCTGCCGAGTCTTATCATGCAGCTATGCTTAGATTTATTGAATTGCGACGTCCTGATGCATCTATGAAGATCTTCCAGCATATTCAGTGGGAAATGGTTGTTGGCGATGAATCACTTCGATTAGACACAGATCTTTATACCAAACTATTTAAAGGATTGGCTGCTTTACAGTATAGCCCTGGGATCAATGCTCTTCATGTGGCTCTCAAAATGGATTACAACGTGGATACAACTGTTGATCTAATGAATAGTGTGCTGAACGCTTATGCCAGCACCGATAACCAGTTTCATGCCTGGATGATATGGGACCAAATACGTACAGCTCCGCCACCGCACCAACCTAACCTTGAGACATTCCATATTATGATGAATATGTGTTCTCGAAATCAACTTGCTAGTGCTGAGAAACTTTGGCGTAGCTTACCGGAATACGGACTTTCAGTCGATCACCAACTGTTCGCATACTATGTGAAAGCGAACTGCTATTCAGGATATTATGTCAGAGCTCTTGATATGGTGAAGCATATGAGAGAAACTCTCGGCTTAGAACCTAACGCCTTGGTACTAAAGACTTTGTACAACTGGACATTATTACCAGAACGAAAGCAGGAAGTAGAAGCTTGGGCTAGGAAAGACAGCCCAGAGATATGGAAGGACCTTCGAAAATCTGGAGAACTCCGGGAAGATGTTTTAGAGCAATCAAGTTCAAACTTTCTCAAATTATTTGCGGAGCCTGAGGAGGACGAATCTGATGAATTTGGCTTAAAGCTGAATATACGCACTGAGGATGATGAAATTAGGACACTGACAAAAGGACCTCAGTTCACTATTAACAAGTGAGAACTAGATAGAACTTCTAAGTGGGGTATATTAATGACTATAATATAATGACTACCAAATATTTTTGTTAGATTGTATATTGAAAAAAGCTGGCAAATTCTCTTTTAGAATCAGTATGCACTAAAGAATCCGATTATGTTTGAAAGGCCGACTGCCCCCAGCACCTTGGTAATCGCCGGCGATTTGACCTTGGCCACGTATTTGATATTGATAAATTACAAGCCCTTCCAGTCCGACAGGTCCTCTAGAATGAATCTTGCTGGTAGAGATACCAACTTCAGCGCCAAATCCAAACCGGAAGCCATCTGCAAATCTGCTAGACGCATTCCAAAATACATCGGCAGAGTCAATTCCTTGAAAGAACCTATCTGCTGCCTCTTTTGAATCTGTGATGATAATATCCGTGTGACGAGAAGAATGTTGGTTAATATGCTCTATAGCATCATCTATGGATGAAATAGAAGTTACGGCAACAGTGAGATCGAGAAATTCTTTGTCAAAGTCGCCAGGATCCAAATGAGCAAGATTGTGAGCAGGAACAATAATCTTAAGAATGTCATATACCTCGGGAGTAGCTTTAATCGTGACTTGTGCGTCAGTGAGAGATTTTGCGATCAATGGTATATGCGAAGACAGGATATCTTCATGAACAAGAATCTGCTCTATTGCATTACAGCCGGCAGGATAGTTAGTCTTAGCATCTACAACGATCTTTGCAGCCATGCGAGCATCCGCATCTTTGTCGATGTATGCAGCACAAATTCCGTCGGCATGTCCCAAAACTGGAATACGTGTGTTGTTCTTAATGTCTCGGACAAGCTGATTAGATCCGCGGGGAATAACCAAATCAATATAGTCAGATTGATCAAGTAAAGATGAAACGTCTGCTCTACTGGCTACCAGCTGAATAGCACCAGGAGGAACATCAGTGGTAGCAAGAGCAGCTGTGACTATTTTTGAAATAGCAGTAAAAGAGTTTAAGGACTCTTTTCCTCCTTTAAGAATGGCCGCATTGCCAGATTTAAGAGCAAGTGCGGTAATATTAGCAATTACTTCAGGGCGTGCTTCAAATATAACCAATAAAACTCCAATAGGGCAGGTCACTCTTTGTAATTCCAGACCATCATCCAAGGTGGCTTTGAGGGTGATCTTTCCGACAGGGTCAGGTAAGTTAGCTACGTCTTCGATGCCTTTTATCATGGCCTCAAATTTATCCCCAGATCCAAGGTCTAAGCGACGAATCAGAGAAGAAGGTAATTTCGAAGCAGTTGCTTGTTCCATGTCAATTTTATTAGCAGTAAGAATCTCATCTTTATGGGCTAGAAGAGATTGTTTGATTGTCTGTAGTGCATCGGATCTCTTTTTATCAGAAAGAGCTCGAAGCTTGTTCGAAGCTTTGCGGGCCTCTTGTGCAATCTCCATTGAGATAATGGAAAATATCTAGGAGGAGTATTAGTTGTCTGAGAAGAAATGGTGGGTTATTAAGAAAACTGATTCATGGCTTTTCGGAGAAAACTTTATTTTCATTGTGAGTTGTATTGGGGTTCATAGAAACAAGAATAGCCACACCCGTTATAGTGAAATAACAGGCGACGTCTTGCAGAACTTATTGGAGTAGTATTTAAATCAGATGCAGCAATCGGGTGAAAATGGACAGCCTATAAAACATGAAGAATTAGCATTTAAGTGGTCCTGGAACATAATGATGAAGAGGTCCTTGAAATCATGGAATTCTGAAGTCTTAGCAGATGATATTGAGACTGCATTTCAATTATGGCATGTAATAAGTCAATCTTCACAGTTATCTCTCGATCATCTAAAGTTTGTCACTATATGCTATACCCGAGGTCTGTATCGTCTAGGAAGTAGAGTTGCCTTGATAGACTGGCCTTTAGTTTTTTGGCCTGGAAGTCCTTTAGATCTTGCTCAGTATTACTATTACGCAGCCGGAATCTGTTTCCAGCGTCATAACTATGATCGAGCTTATACGCTATTCAATGTGATTCCTCGCTTTTCAGGACCGAATTTGACCGGGATATCTAGATTATCTCAGAGTCGATCTAATGCTATTGCATATCTACTTGACTCAGAACGGGGTACTCAAGCCCGGTCCTTCAATCTAACGAACCAAAATGATCCTCTGGTAGCTTGTGTTAGTGATATACTATCGCGAAATATCGAGCAAAGTATACTGGAAGCTTGTCGTATCTATACCCGCGCGACCATTGATCGTGTAGCTACTGAACCAGTCTTGTTACGATATATTGTTTCCGGTCAACTCTCCGCGGTCCTAGATGGATCAGTCATAGAATTCACTACGGAGACAGCAATCACCTCAACAATGCAGGCCGAAATCCAACGTGATATCGACTCTCTTGATACCATCAAAGAAGAATTAAATTCTATACTAGTTCAACTCCCTGCTACTTTGAAACCTTCTCGAAAACGAGATCGTCATGGTGAGCTACCTCCTTTGTAGTAGTTTATTCTACAGTTTTAGGACGGACTGTGCAAGCATCCAATTTGTCATTTTTTACTGGTTTTCGTTGCTCTATTAATTCGATTTGGACTCGCCTATTTTGTCTAAACCTAGGTTCTTCCATTCGTCTCGTTCCATCAGCTCATTGTCCATACGACATTTTAAGTACTCTTTGGCAATCACTCGACATGGTTCGGTATTTGTCCCACGAGTCAACTGAATACATTTCAAATACCGCTGTACTACTTTTGCACAATCTCCATCATGATCTAGAGGAAATGAACCTCGTTCTGGTGGGCGGGGGACAATGGATATAGACCCTCCGGGATTTCCAAAGGCCATGGTTTGCAGTAAGGTTTTTACAAGTAAGAAAGCTTTCGATTTTCCAGCCTGACGGCAGGTAAATTAATATCCCAATAGGAGCAGAGGTCCTTCTTCTTCTTGACAGTGCACACAATTCAATTAGACAGCAATGCGAAAAACCTTCGCGAGGAAATATCAGTATCTTACAGAAATACCATACAGTGTTGCTCTTTGATGATGTATTTTTTTCCGTACGAATGTGAGTGCATAAAGTTCTTCGTTTAATTTACTCGAGGAGTTGCTGCTCTCAGGTAGTTAGTTGTCTTAACTTTAATCAGAACTCTTTCAGAACTCAAGGCTTACCCCACAATATTCCCCCACATGAAAATCCCGATATCAAGAACTCCATCATGAATATAAAAGTCAGCATATGAATTAACAGAAAGATTTTTCTCGTATTGATTATAAGTCTCTGGTATAAAAACATGGGTAAACTTGATGGAAAAGTTAGCATTGTTACTGGAGGTGTATCCGGTTTTGGATTGGGTATTGTGAAGAAGTTCCTAGAAGAAGGATCCAAGGTGCTGGTACTTGATTTGAACCAAGAAGCTGGAGGAATTTTGTCGAAAGAACTGGATATCGTCTTTTTGCAAGCTGATGTCTCACAAAGAGCTGACTGGGATAAAGCTCTGAAGGTTGCAGTTGAAACATATGGCAGGTTGGATGTTGTGGTGAACAATGCCGGAACAACTTATCGAAACAAGCCAACTTTAGAAGTTACTGAAAGTGAGTTTGATAAGGTATTTGCTATCAATGTTAAATCGATCTATCATTCATGGGCTGCAATTATTCCTCACATGCAGCTAAATGGAGGAGGATCGTTTATTCAGATCTCCTCAACTGCTGCTCTCCGTCCGCGTCCTCGGTTAACTTGGTATAATGCCACGAAGGGCGCTGTATCTATTGCATCTAAATCTATGGCCATTGAGCATGGGCCCGATAACATTCGGTTTAACTGTATTTGTCCGGTAGTTGGTTTTACTGGAATGACTGAGCTGTTTATGGGTGTCCCACCTACACCGGAAAATCGTGAGGCTTTTCTGAAAACTATTCCTATAGGAAGGTTTTCAGACCCTAGTGATATTGCTAACGCCACCTCTTTTTTGGCTTCTGAGGAAGCCAGCTTTATCACTGGTATAGATATGGAGGTGGACGGCGGACGCTGTATATAACATGGTTGCTCTGCTCTACTTGTGGAAAATACTACCTTATCGGTGGAATTTAGCGATACCGTATGCAATTAAGAGTATTTCCCCAATTAAATTGTATTATCTGTTTATTATAACTCACGTACCTTCTGACTGATGTACATTACAGTTTCAAGATGACTGACCGGCCATAGTTAATACCTTGCCCAAAATATATAATCCTTTCGAGAGTGTATCGGCTGTGCAAGATCCGTAACCTACTCGAATATATCCCGGCCGGTCAAATGTCTCTCCAGGTACTGCTAGAACTCTGTATGTATCTGCCAGAGTCTTACAAACTGCGCTAGAGTCAATCGATCCTCTAAGGCGTAAAAACGCCACGGTGCCTGCCAGGGCATGGCTATCAGCGATAGCAACCTCAGGATGTCCTCGGACGAAGTTATGCAAAATCACAGCTTGAGACTGACAATGAAGAATGTTACGAGATAGGATAGCTCTCCAATGAGACAATGCCCAAGCAGCGAGCCTGTCATCGATTTGTGATACGGATATCATGGTGTAATCTCGGATACCTGCGATACGATGTTGCAATGAAGCATTTTTGGTAATTGCCCAACCTACGCGCAAACCAGCCAGAGAAAAAGCTTTCGACATGGATCCCGTTACTACTAGTAAGTCGTCAGGGGTGGCATAAGAAACAGCTGATGGTGGGGCGTGCTTTTTGATTTGCTCAACAAGATTAGGAGCTTTACCGTCGATCCCGGATAATCCATGGAACAATGGATAATAAACTTCATCTACCATTAAAGTGGTGTGGTTTTCACGACATAACTCAAGAATAGCTTGCATTTCAATTGCTGTGATCACTTCGCCAGTGGGATTGCAGGGGTTGTTAAGAACTATTACTTGAGTAGATGGAGTAAGCGCATTCTTTATTTGAGCCACAAGGTCATGCAGACTATTGAGTAAATGTACTTTTGCTCCTAGTCCCTCCAACACCCCATACAACTGCTGGTAGGTAGGACATTGTACGATGACATGTGCGCCAGGCTGAAGAACTCCGGCTAAGACGGCAAAGTTGGCGCCAATTGCACCATTACCTACTAGTATATCATCCGGTTCAACTTCAGCGCCTAGTTCATGATAAACATTAGCAATAGAAGCTCTTAGAGGTAATGATCCAGTAATCGACCCGTATGACAGAGGTGGAAGTTCCACATCGCCCCAGGGAACTGACTCTCCGCAAATCGTCGAAAGCTCCGAAAGACTTAAAGGTAAGCAACAGGTTTCTGCAATGTTTACATCACATTCCGTCTCGTATCTGTCCATCCATCTTTCTACCTGAAACTCGGGAAATATTTGGTTGGACATGGCAAAAATAGTACTCACCGTCGTAACACCAGTCCCTAAAGTGGTTCTGTTGTCCTGAACCTCCAAAATAAGAAAGAGCCTATATCCAATTAAAGTTTAGCGTTAAGACATCGATCGATTCCCGCCCGTCCCGGGCAAGATCGCAGCACAATGTTTCGAGCTCATTCAATCTGTAATGAGATTGGTACCAAACCCATATCGCATAGAAAAACGCTATACTTTATCTAAACTATAGATGGTGTGACTCTCCGATGGATGTAATTCTTCGTATCGATGTGCATTTCAAAAGTGACCAGTAGTATAAGCAGAATTGCAACTATAACCTTCTTTCCATTGTCTGCTGTATATCTGACCACTCCCAAGGGCTTCTCGCTAAACTTGTCCCAATTCCTTTGGCTCATAAAGAGGCCATCGCAATTCAATGTTGATGAATTAACGCAAGTAATTACTATTGTTGCCATGCCAACTTTTCTTGTGGTTACCTATACCTTCTCTGAACAAACTCCTTCTAACTCCACTTTTGTGATCTTCTTTTCTGTAGTTTCCGCTATATTTTTTGTTATTAGAACTATTGTGTTGAGATATTTTCTCTCCTATTTATACACTGTTTTATTGTCAATTCTAGCCTAATCTTTTTGCTGAAGGCTTACCGTGTCGTACCTCGATCTACGGATCAGCTTGATCAGGGAGACACTTGCTAGTTTTTTGACATATCGACACTTTTACATAGTTTGCCACTAGTATAAGTTTTTCAGTTATCTCGCTTCTCCTCCTCTTTTTTTCTTACCTCTTGTCTGCAATTAATATTTTCAGTTTTCCTATCGCTGCTCTGACCGCCTATTGGTTCTTTTGATCAGCTTGAAATGGAAGGATTTCGATCGCCCCCGAACACAGATTTTGTTCTAGCTGATAATTTTCTTTCTGCAAATTTCAGCTTTGATAAGGAAATAGACGCCGAAGGTATTCCAAACGATGTATCTAACTCTACAGCTGCTGTTCCTTATTGCTCTTCTTCTTCTTCTTCCTTATCATCTTCATCTGAAGAGAGACACGAAAGCGTACCAAAGAAAATTGATATTCGGCAAACCCCCAATAGCTTATCTCCAGGCTTCAAGACCCCGCAGATCTCTTCTTCATTTAATCCTCAACTAACAATGAATTCTTTGAATTCCGTGGGCTCTTCCACTTCTTCGTTTTCCCCTATTTCTTCCTCTTCTTCGCCTGCCTCATCTCCCACGCCTTCTTCGCAGTACCGTCTAGTTTTAGCCAATGTTCCTTCGAAGTCTAGGGTAGAAACCCAGATGAAGATCAGGTTGGCAATATTTCCAGCGCCGCCTCAGGATCAGTTGCACTTGCCTGCTGATACTATCTTTCGTCCGCGTTCTCGTCTCTCTTCACCGTTTCGACCTTCCTCTACTGTCCTTGATGTTGACGCTCATGTTATCTGTGCTTCCGATCCTTCTGTGGCAGCTAATATATGTTCCATCTGTATACGACGAGAGCGTAAACGGGCTCTCCGAAAGAAAAGTTACGAAGCTGCTGAGGAAACTCAATGGGAAGATGGTTGCAAAAGACGTGCTGTGGTGTTTAACTGCCCTGAAATTGTCGATCTCAAACTTTCAGAAGGTATTGATCCTGCGACGGGGCAACCTTCATCTTGTAAAGCTGTTTGTATTCCAATGAGAATCATCTGCTATTGTCGTCATCACAACGAAAAGACTGGGTTTCGTGCTGTCTTTACCATCACGGATCATATGAATAATGTTATTGCTCATGTCCAGTCTGCCCCAGTTATGATTACTGATGACCATAAGACCTCGTCAAGCACTTCTACTGGTCGCCGACAAAATTCTGCTCAAGAAAAAGCGATGAATGCTCTTCGTTCTGCTCTGAGTGTAGATCATGATCAAGCAACATTTGATGATGATAATAGCGGAAATTTTACAACTGGAATGCCACCAATACGTATGAAACGTAAATCTTCAGGTCATACCTCCATTTCGACTTCCCCTGGTGCCTTTGGGCTTTCCTCCAGCCCTTCTCCTGATTCTGCAACCGGTGTAACCTCTCCTCATTTCTTCCCTTCTCGGGTTCCGTCGACTTTGACCATGACTTCTGTTCCGCAACCAGGATCTGACCCTACTAGTCGGTCTAATAACTTAACTATGAGGTCACCTGCGTCTTCAACGACTAATGACATGGATAGTTCAGAGTTTACACGTGCGGATGAAGTTCGTATGGATGAATTCTTAACTGAAGATGCTCTTGAGTCCCTACGACCTGCTGAATCTGTTGCTGACGTGTTTTCTAGACCTATTTCCCCTATCTCCTCTACTTCCAGTGTTAAACCTCCTAGTTCACGTCCCAGTCGCCCTCCTTCTGCTGGTAAAGGAAAAAGTGTTAGTCTATCTGCAAGATCTCTGGAGCATGCCTACCCTCATGAATTGGGTATCATGTCTGACGATCTCACAGCCTTTGATGCCACTTTCCCTTCTGTTCAAAAGTTAGTACCCACTCAAGGTCCTGTTCGTGGTGGTATTGAGGTGACAATCTTGGGTAAAAACTTTCATCCTGGTCTAGTTATCATGTTTGGAGATAATGTGTCACCTGCTACGACTTGTTGGTCCCAAAACACTATTATTGCGCAAGCTCCCCCATCAACTGTGGAAGGTCCTGTGATTGTTACTTTTGAGAATTATATGGTTCAGGATCCTCAGATATTTACTTATATTGATGATACTGATCGACAGTTATTAGAATTGGCGTTGAAAGTAGTAGGCTTCAAAATGTCTGGTCGACTAAAGGATGCTCGAAATGTTGCTATGAGTATTGTTGGAGGTCCAGGAAGCTCTGGTTACGATGAGATATCTGCTTCGTTTAGCGATGGAACACCGATGACGAACAATGACCTAGCGATTGCTTTACATCGTTGTATCGAAGCAGTAGATCATGATGACTCCGGATTTAGGTGCAATTGGAATCTTCAAAATTCTGAAGGACACTCCATGCTTCACTTGGCTGTTTGGATGGGTATGACTCGTGTGGTTTCAGCTTTAGTAGCTCGTAATGCTCGTTTGGATATTCAAGATAATGGCGGCTTCACCCCTCTACATTTTGCGGCGATGCATGGACACCGTGGTATTGCTCAGCGTCTACTAGTCAATGGAGCTGATCCGTTTATTTTGACGTACACTGGACAAACTGTCAGAGATTTAGCAGTAACTGAAGTGATCGATCTCTTCCATGGTAGTGCGCTCTCTTCATTACCCGGAAGCCTCCGTAGTAGTACTCGGAGTCTTTCTCAACTACGCCAGACATCGTTTAACTCTAATAGTCTCGCGGTGGCTAAAGGTCTATCGTCTGTTTACAATTCTTCTGGTCAGGCATGGCTGTCGATCGCCCCTGAACAATGGGAAGATGGCTCTTCAAGTGATGGTTATTCATCTACTTATGCAGAGTCAGATGACGAACACGTTATACAAATGTCTCTAAAGGCTCGAGGATATCAGTATGAAAATGCTCTTTTGCGGCGCCGGGCGTCATCTAGTGGATTATCAGAAGAAGCTGATGAGCCATCTGGTCTAAGTGAAACCGAAATGAGTGATGGAACCGGTGGGAATGCTCGCTTTATGGAATTCCTCAACAGTGTCGGCGAAGCAGCTAGGCTGAGAATTCCTAAGCAGCTACAACCCAAAGTTTATTCAGCATTAGCCAGGGCTAAACACCGACGATATCGTTCGTCAGACAAAACTATGCATGGGTTGTTGTCGGCTTTCAACAGCTTCTTTGGTAAGCATATGAACGATAAGAAGGATGTTGTGCAAATGCCACCGGCCTATACTGACATATTTCCTGACTCACGAAAGTTGAAAGATGGTTCTAAGGTTGGATCATCTGCGGCGGCCGAACTAGAAATCGACGCAGTCGCAACAATGTCTGGAGACTCATCTTCTGGAAACCAACCAGAAGAAGAAGGAAATATTTCCTGGATACATTCTGCTGAGCAGAGGGGTTTACGAAATGATCGGATGCTTCTTTTGTTCTGGCTACCCTTACTTGTAATAGTTGTATCTTGGTTATGTGTGCGCCGGTTCCAGGTTGATGTGGTATCTCAAATTGGCAAAATGTCTGAAAAATTATTTGGGCAGTCTGCTCTTAATTGGCCTACTGGTACAGATGAGACATTACACTCTATTGAGTTATGATTTTTTGGTTTATGATAACTAATATAAAGGATATATAGTTTATTCTAAATAATATTGTAGTTATATTCTACATGTATTTGATAGTAACGCATGACTGCTACAAATTCAGCAAACCTAATACTATTTTATATTTTCTCTTTTCTGTTGTATCAATGAAAGCACGATGATGAGGTGTTGTTGTAATCTTTATACAGGGAGATATCGATAGCCGACCATCCTGTTTCAACCATCTAGATTTATTTACTCGTCGCATCCACTTAGCAAAATCTGTAATTGAACAAAACTGATTATCTTGCAGTACAACAGAGTTTGGGCGAATACCAATTAGACTTTTTTTCGGATTATCCCGTCGGCTCCTTGGATTCTACGTAATATTCTGAACCACACAATCAGGCCATTAGGAGATAGGAAGTATGACTAAACTTGGAGCAGTTCTTCTTCGAATGAAGAACCATCCGCTGGTTATATTAGCTGTTATTTTTATGGCTATAAAAAGTCGAATTCTCCCAGGATCTTGGCATATAAAGTTCTTCTATCATATATTAAAACACTTTCACCTTCGGAAATTTATGGTGGAATCGAATCCACAATCTATATTTGATACAGTCACTCATAAAACCCGTGTGTCTTTGATGGATATGGATCTCTTTGGTCATAAGTCAAACTCTACCTACTTTAGTGAAAACGATATCACGCGTCTCGATACAATGGCTTGGCTATTGGCCGGTGTGAAAGACAAGGATACTAAAGGCAACAGATCCTTGGTTGAGACACCTTATTATGGGCTTCGTAATGTTGGTAGCTTGTTCCGTCGAGAACTGTTGTTCCTTCAATCCTACTATACCCAGTGTCGCATATTAGGCTGGACCGATGATACGCTCATGGTAGTTACCCGCTGGGTGATTCCTGGTAACACTGAAGACAAACTAGCGGCGTATGTCATTGCTCAGTATGTCGTGAAAAGTGGTAGGACAACTATTCCACCGATTGAAATTATCAAGAAAACGGGACTTTTCCATGAAGGTGATGAAGAAAAAGCCAAAGAAGGTGTGGCTTTAGGGGAGACAGTCCTTAAGGGTGGGAAAGTAAATATTCCATTTCCTTCGCCTACAGGCCTACCTCTCAAGTTATAAGCTGTTATTGATAATATTACAAATTGTGTCCTTATAGTATAATACGTATTATTTTCTGTACAGAGCTTGGTTCTTCTCTCAAGTTGTATTTCTTGGTCGGCCGAGGTGCCATTTTGCTTGAACTAGCTAGCAGACATTTTTAGGTTCTAATCTGTCACATACCTGGCTCCGATTTCGCTAAAACCTTAGAAGTGTTTCTAATCTCGCCAACTGTGGGATAGACTTGGCTCAATTTGTCTGGTATTGCATTTTTTATTCCAATTACTTTATTTTTTGTAATAATATATATTCCTGTTTCAGTTTGCAGTGACTTACTTTTTTATGTAGCTTGAATAGTGTGCGGCTTTCCCTCAGACGAAGTGACTTAAATCATTACCTATTTAAGTCTATTATAACAAGGAATTAAAATCTTAGATTAGACACCTGATTATTCTACGTAAAATAGAGAGATTCTAGTCGATTTAATGGTAGCACTAATAGCAAATAATGATAGAATGATAATCAAAATTGATAACAAAAAATGGTAAATAGTATGTATGATATGTACAATATATGTTAACAGAAAGATTAAGAGGCAGGATTGATGACGATCTTAGTCTAGACTAAAGTACAACTCTGGTTTCTATGGAAACCTAGTAATAGGCTTCACTTTAAAAACTATCGCTGGGACTCTCTAAGAACTGAACGTATTCGGCACAATAACGCAAGAGCCCTCTTGGTTAGCTCAGATGTCCAAACTCTATATTTAACATTTGATATCAAAGCACCCTGTTATAATGAGCTGCAACTGTAGGATGCCGGCGGAAACTAATGGAGGTTCCCTTATGCTGGCATGGCAATTACGCGGCAAGACAGTATTGGTTATTGGAGGCGGTAGTGTACGTAATGGTAATGTGTGGATAACTCTGAATTACAAGCCCTCATTGCTAACTTAGGTTGCTACCAGTCGAGTAGCTAAATTGCTAATTGCGGATGCTAACGTTCGAGTAATATCTCCGTCTATAGATGATGAATTGTGTGATTTACAGAAAAGAAGTGAATTTGAGTGTATACTGCGCAAGTTTCAGGATTCAGACCTTAATGCAGATGTCAGCATGGCTCTGATAGCCATTGATGATCATTACGAGAGTAGCCGGATATACAGGCTATGTAAGGCACAAAGAATTCCTGTCAATGTTGCAGATGTTCCTGATGAGTGTGATTTCTACTTTGGCGCAGAGTATACCGATCTACCTATCCAGGTTATGGTTTCGACTAATGGACAGAGCCCTGCTGGGGCTAGATTTGTTAGAGATATAGTGAAAGCCAATATGCCTTCATCTCTAAGCAGTACTATTCGAATTATCGGAGAAGTAAGGGAGATCTTAAGATCCATGTTACCTAATCCAGAACAATCCAAACTGCGAATGAAGATCATGGGAACCATCACACGAGAGAATTTGAGCGACCCAAACGACATGATTGCTTACAAGGACCAAGGTAATTTAAGAAAGTTTGTTGCAGGATATATTTCAGCGGAGAATTTGCAGTAGATACGTGTTTTTTCTTTTTTTCTTTTTTTTTTTTTTTGGATATATATATATTTCCCCTAAATAAGTGGTCCGTCTTCTCTTTCACATCAACTCAGTTCCTGGGTTTGTTCGGACTAATCCGTCCGATCGGGGGGTTCAGCTCAAAACACGAATAAAACTATCAACACTATAAAACATAATACTTCTAAAAATAAGAAAAAGAGTTGTTTACTTTGAGTAACGTACACATAGTTGTAGCGAAACATAGTTATTGTTAACCGAATGCTCCTATTGGTCCCTTCTCTTCAGCCTGCAAATAACGAAATCAGGTGCAGCGTTCTGTATCCTCTCTGCCTTAACCCCATACCTACTACTTGAGTACAAATCGTAGACTAGATTCGTCATAGTATTGAATTACTAAAGGAGAATACTGGTATTCTATTGTATACATTATCAACCTTTTGTCGTGTTGTCTGTTGACCCGAAAATAGTAAGGAATTTAAGTACTCTTTCGACCCTCTTTCTGGGGCTTGCTTGTTTGTAAGAAATATCTTCGTTGGCCATTTTGGTTATATTGGCATGTACATAGGGGTTCTTTGAAAGGAATACTGGTTGCGTTATATATATAAATAATTTTGCTTGGTCTTTTTTTTTTAAGAAAAAAAGAAAGAAGTAACTTATTCGTTGAATTGTTGTTTATTTCCTCTTAGCATCTGATTTTCAATTGTAACCCGAAATGTTCAAACGTCGTTCGAGCAATGTTGAGTTACTCCAACGAA
This sequence comes from Tortispora phaffii, assembly GCA_030574555.1. Lineage (NCBI taxonomy): Eukaryota > Fungi > Ascomycota > Trigonopsidomycetes > Trigonopsidales > Trigonopsidaceae > Tortispora > Tortispora phaffii. Next base: position 166,225 of record JAJMFE010000009.1, on the reverse strand, counting down.
TATACGACGACGTATATCGAGATTGCACACAAGCAACTTTAATAGAAGCCCAGGGGCTATATAAGGAGGCTTTGTATCGGTGGAAACGAGCGTTTCAAATTATCGATCAGCATCGGGAGTCCATTCATCAGTCTCCCCACAATTCAGACCTGGCTCGTTCTTTATTTACGAATATCGTCGATTTAGAAACTCAATGCCGTAAACATATACATGGGCTAACCTCTTTCTTATACCCTTCCAATTCTTCTGTTCATAGCTCGCAAATGTCTCGTGCTGATCGAAGACCGGTTTCTGGCCCTGCTTCACCCGTAATTTCTCCTCCTCGCACCAGCTCAGCACCTCCCCCTCGATCTGAAACTCCTTCTAAAAAATCTCTCCTTACCACTCTGCGAGGTGATCCTGCTGGTTTTTCCCGTCATTCTGGTAAACGATCCAACTCCTCCGATGCCTCAGCAATTTCTGCATCGCTAGCTGCTATGCATGTATCGAGTGGCACTGGACCTCGTCCAGATTCCTCTCAGTACTTGTCTTCTGGTTCTGGTGTTTCATCTGGTAGAAGAAATCGCTCTAATCCAGAAATAGAGAAAAGCAATGAATCTGAGAAAGTGCCGTCATTGATTGATCTTGATGTAGAAGACCGAATTGCATTCCCGGTGCTTCAGAACATAACTAGTCTTGGTCAATATGATTCGTCTAACTCACAAAAATCAACTGAATCTCATCAACCGAAAAAGCTTTCTAGTTCTAGACTATGCCCAGACCTTTCTTCGTTAGGGAGATATAATTCAAATACCTCGAATGATTCTGATACTTTTCGATCTTTCTCTAACCAATATATATCGAGTGATTTAAACCTCTCTGAAGACTATTCACCTGCGATTGTTCCTCAAAAATCTACCACATGCCCTCCTCCTCTGCCACTAACCCCTGCTCCCTCTGTCCCGAAACCCGCTGCTCTTAAACCCGGCCCAAGAAAATCTAACTCGTCGTCTTCTTCGTCTGTTGCGCAAACACCTACGTCTAAAAAGAAAGTAATCACTAAATTGCCTTCTTATGCTATAGAGCGCACGAACAATAAACCTGCTCGTCCGCCTCCTCGCGCTAAGAATGCGTCAATAGTGAAGTCACATAAGACCTCGACTATCCCAAAGCAGAATACCCAGCATAGTATTAAATCTTCAACTAAAGCCACATCTGCTACGAAAGTGAATGAGACTGCAAGACAGACTTTGATTGAGAATGATGAACCGGAGGAAGATGAAACTGCTACATTATCTGTTAGCACAGGTGATGCAGATCTAGATTCTAGAATGGTGAAAGCTCTAAAGAATATTCGGGAGACGGATAGACTGGCAGCCCAACAGATTATTAATGACATTGTCGTGAAAGGAGACGAAGTTCACTGGTCAGACATCGCTGGCCTAGATACTGCTAAGAAAAGTCTGAAAGAGACAGTTGTTTACCCATTTTTGCGGCCAGATTTATTTCGTGGCTTGCGTGAGCCTGCTAGGGGCATGTTGTTATTTGGCCCTCCTGGGACTGGTAAAACTATGTTGGCCCGTGCTGTTGCAACTGAATCTCATTCCACTTTCTTTTCCATGTCTGCGTCTTCGCTGACTTCGAAGTACCTAGGAGAAAGTGAGAAACTAGTCCGGGTTTTGTTTGACCTAGCTCGTGAGTTGGCGCCATCTGTTATTTTTGTTGATGAGATTGATTCCATATTGTCTTCACGTAACAGTTCGGGTGAACATGAGGCTACTAGACGTATCAAAAATGAGTTTTTGGTGAAATGGAGTGATCTGCAACACGCCGCCGCGGGTAGAGATAGGGATTCTGATGAGGCTCAGCGAGTTTTGGTTTTGGCTGCTACTAATCTTCCTTGGGCGATTGACGATGCTGCCAGACGTCGGTTTGTTAGGAGACAATATATTCCTCTACCTGAACGAGAGACTCGTCGTGTTCAGCTATCTAATCTTCTTCAGAACCAGAGTTTGAGTATTACCGATGAGGAGATGGACAATATCTTAGATCTTACGGAAGGCTTCTCTGGTAGCGATATTACTGCTTTGGCCAAAGATGCCGCTATGGGACCGTTGCGTGAACTTGGGGAGAAACTATTATCTACTCCGAGAGAACAGATTCGGCCAATAAACTATATGGATTTTGTTTCAAGCCTGAGCTATATTCGCCCTAGTGTTTCTATGGATGGTCTCCGTGAGTATGAAGATTGGGCGGCCAAATATGGCAGCTCTGGTGCTTAGCTCCTACATCTAATCTACTCTACTATTTACTAAGGGGCTTGCGCACACACAGACATTTACAATAAATCTGCGCTGCTCAACAAGAGAAAAAAAAATGAGAGAAAATAAATTAATAGGGATTGTCATATTAGAATTAAGAAGAGAAATATAAGACTATGCAGCAGGCTGTCCTTCATTAGTCTTTTCGTCCCGTTTCTTCAGGATATTACGGTACATACTTGTAGATATATGGAGGGGATCCTTACCCAAAGATCGGATGTAATCGTCGTCTTCTTGCAACTTCTCAAAGAGACTTTCAACTCGTTGAGCCAGTTCCTTTGCATCTTTGTTTAGTTTAGTGGCTACCATCTCCACACTTGGCGGAAACGGCGTCCAGTTATACTGACTACAAAGATCGTCAAACTTCTGTTGACGCTTTTCCCTCTCTTCTTGAGATAATGAATGATATCCATAGCCATAAAAATGTCTTGTGGCATAGTTTAAGTCTTTCCAGAACTGTGCTTCTGCCGCTTTCTGCTTTCGGGCTTCTTCCAGTAGTTGAGCATCGCGTGAGAGTTGAGATATTTGGCCCTCGGTATTTCCTTTGGCTCTCTCCACAAAGTTTTGGAATTCTTGGCCTTTTCTTGATCTAAATTCGGCAAGCGCAAATTTTTTCCTGGTAGAAATAGGCCTGCATGCCTCGATTCGAACAACATCGCCCGTTCGAGCGGCATTCTGTTCATCGTGAACTAAGAAGTCTTTCTGACGCAGAACCAGTTTCTGGACCTTCTTCATGAAGACTGGCCGTTGGACCGAAACTCGAATTGTTTTATTCATTTTACCATGGCCAGTCACCAGCCCGACGAAATTTTGTCTCATAGTGCTTGGCCTACAAGATCAATCCTATCAAATATATAAGAAATTTTTAGGTTCTGAGTGGAAGAGAGCTCTCTTTGGGGCTGTAAATTGGCAGTTCTCGTTCGGCCTGGGCTATAAGTCCCAAATCTACCTTGGCCTATCTATATACAAGCTACAGCTACAATTAATGGAGTAAAACTGAATAAATATATATATAATTATATAGTATACATGTAGAGTAGTGAGCTTCAGATGCCGGTGTTCTTGGAATCAAGAGTTCGAGAGGTATTTACTGCGGATACTTTCTGATTATAGGCGGCTGTAGGGTTGAATCGACGCACGGTTCGAATATCGTCAGCAGAGTAACCAGGAACGCGAATGTTGTAGTTGCGTTCCAGATGTAGTTGCACATCTTTGGCTTCAAGACTGTCAGATTTTCTGTGCTTTGCAAGACGGCATGCGAATGATGCAACGGAAGTCACAAACTCGTCAGCCATATCTAGCAATAACTCTTCGACGTCACCGTCGATGGCAACGTCGCCTTCTTCACCAATAACACTTCGAACCAGATCATTCAGTTTGCGTTTGCTGAGAATGCGATCCCCGGGGAGATCGAACGGCGCAGCTCTTAGTAAAGCCGGACTATTTACAGCGGCCATGTTAGTAGCGTTTCCGCCAGTCAAGGTAGGTCTAGCAGCTTTGATCTGGGCAGGCGTCGGTGCTTTGACATTAAGATGAGCTGGTATAGGAAATGAGTTGACAATTCCTCTAGTATGAAATGCTTGCAGGCCTTGCGCTTGATTAATAGGTGGATTAGCTCGGGCAGATGGACCTCCGGATCCATCGCCATCAGAAGGGTGCGCAGAAGGTACAGCTGTCGGTTCATTGGCTCCTATTATACTGTTGGCTGTGGTTTGTGCACTTGATGAAGCTGCTGCTGATGTAGCATTCATGGGGGGTGGAGCGCTGCCGGCTTCAATTGTTTGTGCCATCTGAGGTTGCGGGAACAATGCAGATGCACCTGCCGTAGGAGTTGAGGCTGGTACAGGAGAGATTCCGTCACTGTTTTGAGCTGATACTGCTCCATTTGGAGCTGGGGTGGTTCCCTGAACTCGCACTTGACTGCGCAGAGAAGCAATAATTTGTGCAAGCAGTCTGCGATAAGCCTCTTGTTGATTCCTGAGTTGACGTTCTTCTGCAAGTAGTCTCTGTTTCTCTCTCTCATCTTGTACTACACTCTGAGCTTGTGCATTCTTGATAAGTTGGTTCTCGATATTCTGAATGAGATTTTGTACTTGTATCATGTGACCCTGTCTTTGCTGTGTGGAGCCTTGCAGTATGGCCTGCGATCCACGGGCTAGAGCTGCATTTCTCTGGTTGGCAGCTGCTTGCATTCGAGCCTGTGCTTCCGATTGCGCAGCAACTGCGGCTGTGCGAATATTAGTGTTCGTCGTTCCAGACGTTGGAGCAGTGCTATCACCAGGAGTTTGGAGTTGCGGCTGCACCTGGGCTTGGACTTGGACTTGGGACTGAACTTGTGCCTGTGCCTGTGCTTGCGCTTGTGCTTGCGCTTGCGCTTGCGCCTGTTGACGCATTTGTTGGTATTGTGATAGTATCATTCGCAGGTTCTGCGCTCGAACAATCATTTCTTGCAGATCCTGGCCGCTGGGGCCTTCACCGGGTGCCGCTTGACGACGTTCGGTAATTTGTCTGACTAGTTGATTGTACTGGTTATTGAGCATGTGAGCCTGTTCGTGGGTCAAAGATCGCACTTGCGCTGCGATTGCTGCGGTGTTGGGGCGACGTACACCTCCTGGAGGTGGTTGGTGATTCATGTGTGAGCTTTTAACTTTCGTTCAGATAAACTCAAAGCAAAATATGACCGCAAAAAAGAAAATAAATGTTATTTAGTTATGCCTTTCGTATTTTTAATTCCAAAAAACTGTTTGCCAGAAGCTTTGGCAAACTATTCAGTGGAAGTAACAACAGTTGTCGAACTGTAGGACGTGTTGCTATGCGCAGAAATTGCGCCTCTACTGGGACATTATGTTAAGTGGCATCGATCGTTCAAGTCCTGCAGGGAGGAGAGACTGAGGGCATATGGATGTATTACTTGATAGTTGGATTTCTATTCGTCATTATTTGTATAATCCTCTGATAGTATTATCCTACGGTGCTTTTCCCGTTCCTGTTAGACCATTCAAATCTTTAAAGAACACAATAATGTAGCCTAGCTGGGGTCATATTGAGATGATTAAAATGATATACGGTCCTGAGAGTTTTGAATGTCCAGAGCAACAGGTTTTACTGTCGTAATTCATTATGTGACCTCTTAATGCAGACATGCAACGTTCCACAGCCACAATAGTCGGCTGATGATATATGATGCGTATATTATGGCTAGTCTAGACCATAAAATTGAGAGTTTTTCATGCTAGTTCAAAACTTTCAAATTCTTTCTGTAAGTTTTTCAGGGGTTTCTGGTGCTCTTGTACCTCTTCATCCATTAGGAACTGAATCTGAGCTTCACCTTCATCTGAGTGTAGGCTGTGATCAGTATCTTCCTGTTTAGAAAATTCATGGCCATTACCAGCGTACTCACTCCATGGTGAACTGCTACTTTGTTGTCTGGTGGGAGATTCAAGACCGGCTAATGATCCCCAGGGGGAACCTGTGGTAGATCGCCCAATACTTCCTGAACCCCCTAATGGTGTCGTGTGCAACGCCGATTTCATTGTGTGTCGCAGCGGAGACCCTATAGGGTTTCCATGTAATAATGATGAGTCGCTTGTATCTGATTTCTGATAAGAGAAATTGAGTAAACCTGTATCTCTACCTAGAGAAGATGCCCAGGTAGTACCAGATCCAGCTGGAGATATGCGGCGATCACTGAGTCCAATACTGGCGCGTCTGAGTTTTTCAAGATTATAACGATCGTCTTGTATGTTGTTACGTGAACCACGGCGACGACGTTCATCTGGGGTCAGCAGTTCTTCTAGTGATGATGGAACCATGTCTTCTTCAAAAGCAAAGGCAGTCTGCTCCTCGTCAGTATCGTCGACGGCATTTTCGAATTGGTCATCGGATATATCAATTACTGGAGGTGGCCTGGATCTGTTTTGCGATAGGAATGGTGGTAGTTCAGTAGGGGAGCCTACAACAGCTGCACCCCATACGGTACTAGAAAGAGATCCAGGCTCTGGTAAAGACATGTTGGCTTGATTCATTGATGTATACCCTCCAGATGATCCTGGTATGCTTGAAGAAATCGATTTTGAGTATATCTCCTGGCGTCCTGTGCCATGACGAATAGTGGTTCCTCCTCCTGGGATGCGAATTGGATACATGACATTCTGCTGCGCGTATCCAAATAGTCTATCATCGTGCTCGTGATATATACCTGGGAAAGAGTGAGCGCTAAAATGAATATTGTGCTCCTGACTTTGATTAAGATGGACAGAAAAAGAATTGCGAGAACCAGATGCATACGATCTATAGCTAAGCCCGAAAGACTCATCAAGTGACCCTCCACCATCAGTTAAAAGTGACTGGTCTTTAAGTATATTATTCCTGCTTGTCTCTTCTTCCGTGTACATTACCTCTTCTTGTTTGCTGCCAATTAAAGAAGTCTCGTCATTTCCATGGCCAGAGCACCCAATGGATCGACTCAGGGCTGACATATGTTTTCTATCATCGGTTCCTTGTTGTATAGGCATTTTTGATGCTGTTGATCCATTGGAATTTGTATGCCTTGATGAATTACTGAGTTTACTTTGTCCAGACGAAATGCGGGAGTTGACGCGCCGACCATCTGGAAGAACATGAGCTAACGCGCACTTGTGTCCAAATTTGCAGTTACCTTTTTGAAAATATTTGCAAGTCTGACCTTCTGTGTTTGTGTCATTCACATGTGAGAAAGGGCATGATTTTCCGGCCTGACAGGCACCTTGCTTGAAGAACTTACAGGGAACATGGGATAAGTTTTTGCTGGGATTAACATTGGCCTGCAATGTGCCATCCTTTTCTCCGTTAGTTCCTTTAATGCTAGACGGTTCATGTTGACTATCTTTGTAGAGTGTTGGGCCTCCATGGCCATGGCCTTGGCCATTACGCTTGCGATCCCGAGCATTCGGTTTTGACAACCCCTCTGACGCCACGCCTGCGTCTTTCATTTGATGATAAAGGAAATAAGTTGATAAAGTGCTTTTTTATTGGCTGTTATATTCCTTTTTGTTAATTTATTCAGTAAATTGAGTGAGGCTCAATTATCTTTAGCGGTTTGTGGTTCGATTTCAAGTTAGTAGTGAGTGTACTGTGCAATAGAATATGTTCTAACTATGCCAATATTGAGATGCTATGAGAGCAGACAGTAATTATATCTTGGTTATAAGGTCGCTAAGAAAGTACTTGTATGGAAATATATTGCCTCCTCTCCCACCGTACACTTGGAGCCTTAACTTTTGATTTCCAACAAAACAAAAAACCGATTTCACGACAGTTGATAGCAGTTATGCTTCAATAAAGGTTCAGTTACAGTTCAAGTTGACTAAGTGGGAGATGATAGCCTGTTGAACCGTCTGTCCTTGTGATTGGTTTATAATTGGGACCGTGGCATGCCAGCTGGTCGATCTCGAGATCGTCGTATCAAAACCATGACTTGCAGCAATCAACTCAATACTTGATCTCAGGTTCTCAGGTTCTCATGATCTTTAGTTATTTGCTATATTTATCGAGTTTTATTTATAGTCTAACTGATTATCTTGTTTTTATTTTTCTATGTATGAATTTCAATATCTGTAATTAGTATAATTGAGTGTCTTTTTTTTTTTTTTTTTTTGTCCCATTTCTAGGATTTTTATCAATATTAAGTTATACAACAGAATAACGCCAGCAACTCATATGCTTGAAATTACATGAGTGTATGCAGTCTATGAATGGAGAACAATTCCCCTCATTTTATACTAGTACATCGGGTAGTTCACTACGGTTACCAGCAAGGTTGAAAACAGAGAAGAATCACATTATTAGATGTAAAATATCACTATACATACCTACTCACATATACTCAGCTCGCTGGTGACCAGTGTATATATACATGGTCATAATAGTGTAGATCCGGTCAAGATAATTTAATCAATGTTTTGTCAATAACATTCAAGTGTATTATACCGGTTCAAATACCACCAGCACGGGCAATTTTCTTGTCACGGTCTTTCTGCCGTGTGTTCTTAGAACTCTTCCTACGAGAAGGATTCGATCCGCTGGAAGTACTTGGGTTATCAAGGGATAGAAACGATGAAGACTGGTCAGGTGAGTCGAAGTTACTACCATAACGTACAGAAGTACTATTACCAACAGTTTTACGTTCTTCCGGCACTTTATCTGAATCAGCGACAGAGCCAGCATCAGAGACGATGCCCCTGGAAAGCAGGGCTATATCTGCTAACCGATTTTTCATGGATGAATTTTTGTCTAACATGCGAGCCCAGCCTTCAATCTGCTCAGGAGTCCAGACTCTGCCCATTTTATTTAACTTTTCCATCAGTTGCTGTCTCTCCCTATCCTTTCTTTTTAGTTGACTCAGCAAAGCACGATCTTTAATATAAACGGAATATAGGAAACTCTCCTGGGCGTTTACATCATCAATGCGTACTCCAGAACCACGAGAAGCAGAACCACTTTGGTCGGCATCACTATCATCTACCACACCAAGTGCAGAAATCGCAGGCTCATCATAGGTATCTGTTCGTTCATCCTCCTCCTCCTCCTCGTAAATTCTACGTATCTGGTTAGCAAGAGCTTCTTTAGCTTTCGCCGAAAGAGTCCGGGTCATATCAAAGCCCTGCTTTCTCGAATCTGGGAGCACTTTAAAAATAGGTTGCTTATTGACCTGCTCGTCCAAGACAATGTCTTTTTTATTATCCAGAAGATACATCGTCGCGTCCTCAACAGACCCAAAGCGAGACAACAACTGCTGGGCTCGGCTAATCGAAAGATCGTCAAACACCTCCATCAATGAAGTAACATCTTCATCTGGCACCGATCTAACACTTTGGATAGAGTCCATGGCCAAATTAAGGGAGATATCGGTAACCACAGTCTCTGTCCGTGGTTTTCTCATTTTTCTCAAATTAACCCTTCGTCTGGTGGTCGATAAAGACTTGCACGTCTTATAATCAAACCTGCCATCTTTCTTTATCAAATCAATTAAAGAAGTACGGCTGATCAAAGAAGCGAACATATCAGAGTCTGGAGATGCACCCCGAGGTATTACTGATACTACAAACTCCAAAACTCGTTCCAGAGTAGAGATATACCCACTAGATATCAGGGCATACATATAGGCATATGAAACTGAGACAGAACTTTCTCGAGGATACGCGTCCTTAAGCGACAATAAGATCGGCTGTAGGTCACGCAAGGGCAATAAGAGACGAGATGAAGATGCAATACATAGCAATGCATACGTATCATCATCCGTCCACCTGTCCTGAAGTACAAGCAATAAAATGGCAACTGGGAGTTGAAGGTAAGATTTCTTGGCCCCAGAAATCAGGGATTCAAGCACCTTTGTACATTTCGTATAATTAGATCGAACGTATAGCCGTAAGAAGTGCCATAAGGATTCAGAATCTGAATCTTTCCAAGAAGAGTAACTGTCATTTTCTGAGGTATAAACTAAAATCATTAATTGAAATATATACGTCCTTAACGTCACATCATCATCCACACTAGCATGATTGAGATAAGATCTGATAAACGCTGCCAAGCCAACTACTTCAGTAAAGTCCGAGATATTTGCAGCAATAGCTCGGCCAACCAATTTCGACCATAAACTGCAGGCAGAATCCCAATCTTCCGAAGAAATTTGTTTTCTTAGGTTAGTTGACGGGTAGAGCGCAATGGAAGTCATACCTGTGGTGCCATAGGCTGAGAATTTTAAATTGAATGAATCTTCAAGGTTTAGAGAATCCAGATAACCAACCTCCCCAGAGAGTCTGCTATTTTTAACCTAGGCCAGTCCTTAGTAGACTGACCTGCAAAAAAAAAAAACAATCAAAAATATTTATAAAAGCATCAGCTACTCATGGGGTTTTCTCCCATTGAACACCGAACAAGATAGGCTAACCATGAAAGATACGGTCCGTGATTATGGACACCCCTTTGTACCTTACAGGATCCAAATTGATCTAATGGATGCTGTATACCAGACACTCGAAGATGGGAAGAAGATTGGAATATTTGAATCACCCACTGGAACTGGAAAAACACTATCTCTTCTATGTTCCGTATTAACATGGCTAAGAATGTCTGGAGAATCAACAAAATCTACAGAAGACGAGCCTGACTGGGTCAAACTCCAAGCAAATGCTATCAAGCGAGAAGAAAGACAGTCGCGATGGCTCGAATTGGATCGTCGGCTACAGGGCATAAAACTACCACTACCACTAGAAAGGAGCAAACCATCTAAAAAGGCCCGCCTCTGTAATGAAAAGGTTACGGATTCTACTGTCGGTCAAGACGAGGAGGACCAATTTTTGCCGGAGGAGTACCTACAAGATCAGATCAGCCAAGTTCTTTCTGAGTTTAACCAGATCGGTCCTCAAGATAATGGCTCCACTGATACTCAAATATTGTTCTCCTCTAGAACTCACAGCCAGCTGAAACAACTAGCAACTCAACTTCGCCTGGTCAAACCTCATTCTTACCAACCTGGATCCAAAGCCACACCTTTTAGGTACGTCCCTTTAGCATCCCGGAAACTACTTTGCATTTACGATAAAGTGAAAAACAGTCCAACTTCAGTAATAAATGACAAATGTAAAGATGCAAGACAGGGAAAGGCGGGTCTCCATTGCCCTTATATCTCTAGATCATCAGATTTCACCAGCAAAGTACGAGATCAGGTTTTACAGGACAGAATTATTTCTTCTATTCATGATATCGAAGACATAGTTGATCTAGGAAAGTTAACAGAATCATGTCCCTACTATGCTACTCGCGAGGACATACCTCGATCGGAGATTCTCTCATTACCTTATCAATATCTACTACATCCAGGATCGAGAGATGCTTTCTCCTTACCCATCAAAGATAACATAATAATCATCGATGAAGCACACAACTTAATCGATGCTATATCTGCTTTGTCTTCTGCAACAGTCACCGATGTTAGTGTTAACCAGTCACTGACCGGATTGCAAATTTACTATCAAAAATTTTCAAACAGACTCGGTTCGCTAAATAGAGCAAAAATAACACAAATCATTAAGCTTATTTCATCTCTGCAAGATTTCATGAAGAAAGTACAATCCGAACCGCTCAAATACACCACTGCAACTGCATTATCATTCAGTGATATATTTGCCTATTCTAAACTAGAAGCTGTAAATATACTGGAACTCGAGCAATACATCTTACAGTCCAAACTAGCCTACAAAATACAATCTTATATCGAGCACGAGACTGCTAAACGTCACCCCGATAAAATTGGACAAAATCGGTACAATATCTCTCCTCTCACTTCAACGTTCTCATTTTTGCATCCACTTGCCTTCCCGTCAGATGAAGGGCGCATATTTATCGAAAGAACTTCTCCAGAAGTATCATTAAAGTATCTGCTACTAGACGTTGCACCATCATTTAGTTATATTGTCGATAATGCCAAATGCATCATTCTTGCCGGAGGAACTATGGAACCAATGGATGATTATCTACGATACCTTTTCCCCCAAGTTCCCAGAAATGATATAGAGATATTTTCCTGTCCACACATCATACCCGAAGAAAACGTCGCTGTATTCACTATCTCGACAGTTGAAAGTGAGTCAGTTACTATAAAATTTGGCAACAGAATGCAAGAAGGCATCCTCAGTAACATTGCGAACAGTATCGTATCAATATTGAAAACAGTTCCAAAGGGTTGCATAGTATTTTTTCCATCTTACTCTTACATGAGTGATGTAACAGCAGTTTGGGAAGCAAATGGAACCCTAGCAACTATTAATGGTATAAAAACTGTTTTCATAGAGTCACAGAGGAGCTTGGAATCGCAAAGCTTAATAGCATCTTACAGCGAAGAAATAAAGAATGATGGGGCTGTTCTGTTCTCCGTAATAGGCGGTAAATTATCAGAAGGTATCAATTTTGCAGATGACATGGCCCGTGCAGTAATCGTCATCGGCGTTCCTTTCCCAAACATAAACAGCCCAGACACAGCTGCTAAGATAGATGCTATTAGAGACAGAGCGAAAGAAGAAGGCGAAGATTCCAACAGAGCAAATCAACGTGCTGCAGAGTACCTCGAAAACTCTTGTATAAGAGCTGTGAATCAGGCTGTAGGGAGGGCAATTAGACATGCCAATGATTATGCGGCATTATTCTTTCTCGACTCGAGATACTCACAGCGAAAAATCCGAAACAAACTTTCTCGCTGGGTAAGGGATAAAATATCGGAAGACACAGATCTAGGTTCTGTTTGTCGAAGCTCACGTACTTTCTTCAATAAACGAAACAGAAAAATAGACAACTAACTATTTTTAGCAGCTTCAAATGATATTCATAAGGTATACCAATTTAAGGACATAGACATTAGAGCACACCCGTAGTTTCAGGAGAAGCGAGAGTCGTGCTTCTAGGGCGGTTATGACTGTTAGTGAGATTCGACGGTAGTTCGACAGATCCAACTAATACACCTATGGAATCAACTACATCATTAGGGTCGAGTTGATGCCACCCGGCATTAGTAGGCTTCGAGCTAGGACCCACAGCAACGCTGAATACACGACTCTCACTTCGAGCAATACTTAGATTAGGATGTGAGTTTAACTGCTTGAACATATCTTCGTCAGTATGATCGTCACCCATACAAAGAACAAAGTCAGGAGGGGATTTAAGTCCATATTCATCCACTAATGTCCGAACAATTTCGCCTTTATTCAAGATACGTGGTCTCACTTCTACGTTTGCCTTTCCCGGCATCACTTCCAACTCCACTTTGGGTTTTGACCTTTCTGTTCCTTTCATATACTTCGTTTGAAGGTGATCTTCTAACATTTTCCGACATTGTAAAGCCTGATAAGCACCAAAGTCTGGATCAGCACGACGATAATGCCAAGTTAACGCAATTCTTTTTCGCTCAATAAAAGAGCCCTGTGTTCTTTCAGTAAAGTGCTGAAATATCATCATGACATCTTCCTGCCAAGACATATCTATCTCCTCGGCTAGATTAACCCATTTATCGCTATGCGGTTCTTTTAGAAAGGAACCGTGTTCAGCTGATAGGCCCAGCCCAGTAATATCACCAAGCCACTGTTCCAAAAATGCCTGATCTCTACCAGATATAATCCAGACTTTATTTGTCGGGTCACTGCAAAGTGCTCGCAAGGCTCTGAGAACTTTCTCTGTAGGGATTGCAGCACTAGGATCTTTAACGATCGGAGTGAGAGTTCCATCATAGTCAAACAGAAACAATCGCCTCTGTGCACTTCTGTATCTATCAAGAAAAAGCTGCCTATCTAAAAGAGGAGTAATTGACACGGAACTTTGAATCTCAGCGCTAGGCTTCAAATGGTCCAGAAAATTCTCGACCCAGATTTCTAAAGAGTTGGAACGAACCACTCGTAATAGACTTCGTTCTATTTCCATTTTCGTATTTTCAGGCATTGTAAGACAACTGTGAATAACCTGAGCAACTCTAATAGCATCCCAAGGATTTACAGTTATTGCATCAGGCATAGAGGCAACAGTACCAGTAAACTCGGACAATATAGCTGGAGAGTTGTTGTATTGCTGACAGACAACGAACTCTAAAGAAGTAGTATTCACACCATCCCTCACAGACGTGAATAGGCCAAGGTCTGCAACCCTAAGAAGAGAATAATATTCATCAGTCGAGATGTGTTGGGGATAGTGCACTATAACAGGACTTTGCAAAGACCCAAACTCACCATTTATATGTGACATAACTTCTGATACTTTGCGTTCCATCTTAGTGGATGGAAAATAGGCCGGATTAGTAACTTGTACAAGCACTACATTATCCATCCATTCTGGATACAGAGTTAAAAACATTTCAAATCCTCGAAGCTTTTGAAGAATACCATGAACCGAATCCAGTCGATCGCGACCAACAATAATTTTTTTGCCAGGGTAAAGGTTACGCATAAGATGAATTTTCTCCAGTACCGCATCAGAGTTCATAAGGCGTTCAATCTTTGGAACTTCAATACCTATAGGTAGAGAGACAATATTAACATGACTACCAAAAGACTCAACATGGTCTGTCCCAACATCAAATCCTAATATACGGGCACATGAAGAAAGAAAATGGCGACAGTATGATTGATTCTGGAAACCAATCATATTGGCTCCAAGCATGCCATCCAGGAGTTCCTTACGATGAGGCAGGGATCGAAAATACTCCGAAGAGGGAAATGGAGAATGAACGAACAAGCCTATGTGAACATTGGTGAGCCGCTGTCGTAGTAACTGGGGTAGCAATAATAGATGATAATCATGAACCCAGACTATATCCCCAGGAACGAAAACTTCAGCAACCTTATCAGCATAGGCTTCATTAAATCGAACATAATCAGTCCACCAGTTCCTCTCTTCAATGCCATTGGTAGGCTCACCTATTATATAATGAAGGCAGGGCCATATAATTCGCTCAGCATAATTGCGCCAACGAGCTTGTTTTCCCGGTCCCACCCACACCGGCTCTACTATTCTAGAGTGTTCTCGAGAATAAGAATCTATAGTAGACAAGACAGACTCAACATCATTCTCATGTATAGGGATGTCTTCGTGTTCTTCTTGTATCATATGAGCCTCTACAGTTCGTTTTCCCAACTTATGGACATTCTCAGCCCGCTGATGTAAAGGGGCATTACGATCAGAGTAAATACCCACTCTAGGTTCATCTGGCTCTGGTCGAATCGCACCCGGCCAGCCAACTAATACCGTAGAATACTTGGGGTTGGCTTCAAGTATACTCTGTACTCCGAACAGAACAGACTGCCCGCGGCGTTCACGAGCTCGGTAATTCCCAGATAGAGATTTATGAATCACAAAAGGTAATACAGGCATGCAAGTTATTACACGAGGGGAATTTAAGGAAACAGGGGATACTTGAGGTTTCAAGTCAGTCATAATGGGAGACATTAGGGAACTGGGCTGCAAGGAAAAGGCAGAGATCTATGCTAGCTTCCTCTAAGTACTCAATTGGCAAATCCAAGTTAAAATATCTATCAATTTATGGCAAGAATCACAAATGAAGGGATATGAGACAGATATGATTGAATATGTGCTGATTAATTCTCAGTGTCGAGAATAAGCTACTTGCCTGTTGTGTCAGATAGAAGTCAAAATTATAGGCAAGTAGTACAGTTATGGAAGAGAGTGTTCAAATGACACAGAGACCGTGTGTTATACAAAATAAGGACAGGAAAAAAGATACTGCTGCTCCTAATGTAATAATACCTTTTATTATAGAATACTGCTTTTACAAATCACTAGATTGGGAAAGTGGGTTTCTCGTGATCGTTAAGTTTGGAGACGACTTTTGATTGGCCATTATAGGTCTTGCTTACTATCAACTCCCCTCAGCCTCATGGGCCAGAGGCTGTAAAATTTGGACTAGAGCTAGAGACAGAGGAGAATCTACACTGACATTTTCATATAGTTGAAGCATCTAGTAAATATAATCATAACAAATTAAGATCTTAAAACACCCATTAGAGTATCAAGCTATGAGCTACACGAAAAAACATCTCAGAGAAGGGTCATGCCAGCTCAAGCAATGTTCTTAGTCACCAATAGCTCAATTGAAGGCAGCGCAGGCAGTGATTTTGACAGTTCATTGCCTTGAGTTGATTGAAGAGATAATGCAGATGATGGTGTAATAGATGGCCGAGTTTCAGCCAGCGACGGATCTCGGCTTAGGCATCCGTCAACGCCATCGTCCACCGGTGTGCTTATCAGGACACCAGAAATCAAGGATTGGATAGGAGGAAGTCGGATAGATGCTGAATTAGGTATAGGCATGGATGCATCTTTAGCACTGGTATTAGGAAGAGCACAGACTTGAAAATCTCGAGGTTGATTCGAGAAAATTGGCACAGATGACCCAGGAGTCACTGGCCCACTATTACTAGTAGGACTAGATTGGCATAAAGACTGATCGGAATAAATAGACGAAAGTGGGCTTGCGGGTTTCATGTTTGAAGAAGAGGAAATGTAGGACAGCGTAGAATGTACAGGGGCTTGCTGACGGTCAGTACTCGGCGGCGGTAACGTGAAACCAGACCTACATACAGAAAAAAAACCAGATATGGAAGAGCGAGAATGAGGAGGAGTAGCGGAAGATGAAATTGGTGAATCATTTCCTCTCAAAGCAGGCAAATTTGCAGAATTAGGAAGAGGAGATGCATCTTCACGAGAGCTGGAAGAGCTGGCACTATTAGGGCCCCATACCGGGGCGCTATAAGTACCACGGTTAGCGGAATCAAGCGGTGCTAAAATGGTTTGACCATCTTCAGATATGAAAGTAGCAGTACCTTTAACAGTGTAATTACTGTCCCTCGGAAAAATATGTAAAGGCTTAGGACGATTTGACTGTCGGCGATGAAACAGCTCAACACGACTAGAATCAGTTCGACTAAGCTGATTGGAATTAAGAGAAGATGTACTTATGCCATTGGGATGTCTTAGTTGGCCCGCATCAAGAGTGCTGTGTTCTTTACGCAAACCTTGAGTACGATCATACTCTCCAGAATGCACTGATTCAGTCGTAGATTCCGATGAAGTAGCATTAGACCCAGGATGAATAACCTGACTGGAACCGATGATAGTGACTGTATCTACCTGAGATTTCCCCCGATGAGGAGCAATGGCAGGAGAAGAGTATGTCTGATTAGACGAATCAAGGCTTTTGAGAGGATGATAAGCTGCAGATGACTGGTCAGAATACTGATGCGGACGATATTCAACAGGTGAAACATCGCGAGACGGTAGAAGAGATGTGCAAGTCTCTGAGCTCGAAGACTGAATGCGAGATTGACGACAGCAGGAGTGAGTGTTCATCAAGAAGGACTGCGACTCTGAAGAAGATTGTTGAGAAGAGCCGGGGCTATGTACAATAGATCCAGAAGAGTTCAGATTATCACACTGGAATGAAGCAGATTTATGGTTGAGAATAACTGTCTCGTTCGGATGTACAGTATGGGCATGTTGCTTCAGATTATCCATTCTAGAAAAGCGCCGTTTACAAGAGGAACACATGAATGGACGCTCACCAGTATGCTTCCGAATATGACGAGAAAGGTGCTCAGCTCGATTGAATGTCATATTGCACCCAGGATATTCAGTGCAGCGAAAAGATTTAGGTTGCTTCGATTTTTTTACAGTAACAACCGTAACAGAATCGGGCTGCGTCGCAGGAGGTGACATCTTTAGTCGTGTACAAAACTCAATAATAAATCAGTAGACGAGGGGGTAATGTATATGTAACAGAAAACAAGAAAGAAAACACAGCACCGGGGGAGACAATTTAAATGGAACTAGTCTTTTAAACCAAACAATCCAAAAAGAAGGTGTCCCGTGTCTTAACAAGGTATCACAGACCGAGACAAGAAAATTAAAAATCAATATACAATAATGATACCAGGCAGAGAAAACCTAATAGCTAGAAGAAATACAACTATAGGCAATGATAACGAAAACAATAGGACCCTGACCGTAGAAAAATTCGCGATCGGAGATAGAACTAGCAAATTCAAGCTACAGGGGTCTCCTGATTCCAAGTAATAAAAAAAGAGCAATATCGCTTTAAATGGCAGAAAGAAAACTGAAAAATCCAAACTAGAGAAGCCAGACGATGCTTAGATAATACCTGCCCTAGCACGCTATTACTAATAACAGGGAACAAAGAGCAAGGCGTTCAAGCTACCAGAATCACGTAACAATGATCGATTCAAAATAGGCCAAAAAAAAAAAAAAAGATTCTTCTATAGTCGATAAAGCTAGCACAAAAATAAATAGCAATGGGCTATGATAGAATAGGTAGAGAACACTAGTAAGCCAGCAAAAAGGAGGAAAAAAGATTAGACGCACCAGACCAGCCAGTGAAGAGTAACTCAGACAGAAGATATAATATAAAGGTATATGGATCAATAAATAAACTAGAGACCTGACCGTGCAAGGAAGGGCCGAGTGAACTTAAGGTGGGCAGGAAGCAAGGGAATGAAGACAAAAGGAAAGAAAAAAAGAAAGAAAGAAAGAAAGAAAGAAAGAAAGCACAAATCCGGACACTTGGCCCTAGATCTTCAACGGCTTGGCCAGCACTGTAAAGGATGAGAGAAGTCGATACTTCAAAAAAGGAGTTTACCAATTATGTGTTCGGAGGGAGAGGAATCGAGCTGAGAGAAACCAGTTTCTATATGTGGACGCAAACAGGGGAAAGACTAACTCAAATATTTAAATAAAGTATGAACATTAAGTTTGATTGTAGACTAAAGGATATTACTGGATGAATGCAGGAATAAGAGCTAAATTAAAGTAGGAAAGAGTTTTTTTCATCACGGAAACTGGGCGGAGACTGCACTCCCGAGGTATTATAGTTATTAGCTTGAAATGGTCTAGACCAAGGTCTTTCTGAAAGGTACGGGAGAAGGAGACCCAAATACGGATGATGTATGTGCCCAAGGCGAGAACTCAGTTACCGGACGAAAGTAAAAGGTATTGACAGATAATAGATGGAGTTGGCCATATTTATTTTTCGTAGTTCTTTAATTGCTATGTAATGAAAGAAAATGCTGTATCTGCTGCTGTTATTGGGGCTTTATTTGATCAATTTAGATACTTACAGTTCAGTAAGGTAAAGAAAGGTAGAGATGCTGTAAGGGGGGGATACACTCAACCACCAAAGCGTGATTCCTGTAGAGTTCTGATCGTGATAGTCTCAGAGCCTGGAGAAGATTATTAAGGCAAGCAGTTGAATAAAATAAAGTAGGTTAGATCGCTCTTTATAACCTGTGACGAGCTTCAATGAGGATAACCTTATTCTAAAACTCCGAAGATGCTAAAGAATTAATATAAAGATGTTGTCTGCAGTTTTTATTATTTAGTGACGCTGCAAAGTGTCCAAGTGTGCTGTTATACAAAATTTTTTAATGTATTACTCCTGCCTATTTTGGGATATAAACTATCGATTCAGTTCTCGAATTTTTAATCAATTAGCAAGAACACTAGGTTCTATTATAACTGTTAGGTTCTAGTCGAATTCGATCACTGGAGAACTATTCGCATCGTATCTGCACCAATAAGAATCAGATTCATCAGAGAAGTGCACTATACAGGAATAGCTAAATCAAGTATAATAAATGATAAAAATATAAACTCTACTAAAAGTTGACATACTGAACCTATTTGTTTCAATTAGTACCGAGTCCAACAGCTGTTTTTTGTCGGATGCTGCGTCTCCGGATGTACTATGATAACACTACCCCAAGCCGGTCTTGGGGCTGATATACTCTGTTAAATTCGCCAAGAGGAACAGAACTCACGAGGGAACTTTCAAACTATCCCGGTAATTTCAGTATTAGAACAGCCAGTCGTATCCTTATCGAGAATGCGCAAATTTAGAACTCTATGGCATCTTTCTACTTGAGTTCTCATGGAATGCCGCCAAGCCAGCACCTTGGTTATAACTGGGACTGGTTGGTGGGATGAATTCATTGATGGTCGAAACTCTTGTTCTCCTAAGGTCAACGAATTGGAGGTTTTGACTTTTAATTGTTACAACTGTTTTTGATTATCAGAAGCAGAAATGATTTTACCCCCCAAAATAATAACTTATTAATTAATTACTTTCAGTGATACAGTTGTAAAGGTATTGCTCAGGCTAATGAACTTTCATTACTTGAGGGCAATGCCGTACGTACATCATTGATAAATAAGGTTCTGTGATGGCCTTAAATGTATTAGATGTTACTTGATGGGGTCTGGCAAGCAAACTTTATCTCTCCTATGTGTTGATGAAATCCGAAGTTAAAAGAACAAGAAACATTCTCACTTTCTACCTAGTTTGAGCAACAGATTTCAATCTCTGAATGTTGGCTATTGATTTTATTCGCAACGCTAAAACCATATATAGTCAACAAATGTGTTGAGATTTTATTGCTCAAAGTATAATCCTACTTTGAGGCATGTAAATTCCTTTAGCTGCTCTCTCCTCTCCAAACAAAGAAAAAAGAAGGAAGAAGAAGAAGAAGAAGAAGAAGAAGAAGAAGAAGAAGAAGAAGAAGAAGTATAATATCTACTTAACGATAACCATTAAACAATGAGTAATTATTGTATTTTCGTGTATGCTGTAGTTTGTTCGTATGCCGGCTTTTTGTTTGACCTCACCTTCGTTGATATTCAATTGGGCAGATCAGTGGGGAGTGTAGTGTTCCTAACTCCTAAATTGTTGAACTGGAGCCTATCCCAACGGGATGCCCAAGCTCAGTTTAAGTCAAGCAAACCTAGTTAAGTAAGGGTAACTCCTGGTTTATATATAAGAGGGATTTCCACATGTCAGAAAGATGGGGATTAGATTGGGGAAAGCCCGTCCAATGTGTTAGAGCAGTCTGAGGACTGTACGTTTAAATCTAAAACGATGTATTACGCTCCTGAGAACCTCCTAAACCCCAAGTGTCTGAGGACTGAGCATCCAGCTACTCCGAAGAGGCTTGTAAAACTACGATATTGAACATAGTAGATTATACATCGTATATGGACAAACTTGATCACCAATCTGTAATTGATATGGATATCTTATCAATACATATAAGTAAAACCTTAGCTGAGACTTATTTGCATAAGTCATCATCTACTTCCCCGTTAGGATTTATCTAAGGACTTCCTACACATGACTTCGACAAGTTACACGACGTTATACCCAATAGCGTAGACCAAAAACTTTAACACAAATAAAATAGCTTCTCAAAAAAATACACCCCCAATAACTCCGCTGGAGGTTTCTTCATTCAATGGCTACTCCGCCACGACTAGATTCTCTAGATAAAAACGAAGTAAAACCAGTAACAGGTCTCAAATTCAAGCCTAAATTCAAGCCTCGTCGAGTAAAGGAAGAAAGAGATGCGACTGCTCCTCCTTTACCTGCCCCGGTGATCTCGGCCCCCAATCGAAAGAAGCCAGCTCTTGGCCCCGGTCGAAACTCTCGCTCTTCAAGGTCCTCCTTTAATACCACTTCTGTATCTAGTCCCGTAACAGGCCCTTTTGGAGCTGTACCATCTAATCCTTCTCTCTCAAACACTTCTCTTCGAGCATCATCTATCTCCAGTCAATCAGCTTCTAGATCAAGCAACAATTCGTCTAATGATGCAGTATCTATAAAATCAGAGACTACTAGTAATTCTGCTGCTACATCTCATAGAGCAACACCTTTAATATCTTCAGAAGACTTTGAGGGCCTCAGGATTTCTGGCCATACCGACACAGCTTCGTATTTGACTCCCCAATTCCCTACTCAATATAAGGACAACACTCTTCCAGGCTCATCAGATTCCTTAGTCACTGATTTTGATCTTTTGGCGAGAAAGTTTATACCATCTTCCTCTGGATCAATTTCAGCCTCTACGCAATTATTTCATCTTCAGATCCCATCGGCGGTAATCCAGTCATTACGTACCGAAACTATAAAAGACGACATCGAAGCTAACGGAGAAAGCAGCAGTCTGAGCAATCCTACTATATCTCAACAGCCCATAGGACGGCTCAAGGTGCTTAAGTCCGGTAAATTGTTACTCGATGTTGACGGTCAGGACCAACCGCTTGTTTTAATGCCAGGAACTTGCCCAGATTATCTTCAATTAGTTACGAAAATTGATATACCAGAGCAAACTGATTCTCCTACTTCTTCTCCTGGACAAATATTCGTTGTTGGAGCAATATCTTCCAAAATAGTGGCTGCTGGAACATAACTACTAAATTAAGTGTATAGCAAACAATTTTTACTACCTAAACTATTCACTTCTTCTTTCAGGTTTATTTCTTCTAATTACCTGTGCGCCTACTACGAGCCTAAAGTTTCTGACAGGGAAAACGCAACATATAGATTCATAGGAAACCTGTGTCTATCCTATTTATTCCGTGAGTGAGCATTGCCCGAAGCCGAGCCTATACTAGTAGTCTTTGCTTTTGCTTGACTTTTTCTGGCTCTCTTAGCTTTTGATGATTTTCGAGGATTGCTTAGCAAGAAATAAATGAAATAGATTGTGCCTAGCACAGTTGCTGTCAATAATAAATAGGAAAGAACAACTAGAGGATGAAAAATAGACATAGGAACATCATCAACCACTATTTCACCTTCGTATAAGGTATGTTGGAACGTGGTTTCTCCAAGTTGTACAACACCAACTAGTACAAGAGTGTATACTCCTGGATCGAGCGCGGTATTAAAGTCATGCTTTAAGGTTTTATTCTGTCCTGGCGAAATATGTAGAATCGGCTCAACCAAAGATCGTGTGATATTCTGCACACTGACGTAACCCCCTAATGAGTTAGCAATGAAGATGGCCCCTCCAACTTCTGACAGGATGGCAACCTCGTTCTCATGATGATTTTGCAGCGAGTAATTCACGCGTGACTTCTCACCTCTATAAAGCAATGGAACTGAATCTTCGTACTGCTCCCATACTGCCAAGACAGTTAAAGGATCCTCCAGAATAGGTTGGCTGGGGTCAGACGATCGTTCGTCTGGCTCTGTTCTACCGGACAGAGGGCCTTTAAGTTCTTCTGCGACATTCTGAGCTGAAACAGCGGAGATAATTGCACAAAATACCACTAATATTGTAGTGAGCATTCTCCTGTTAATTACCAAAAGGCTAGTCCAAAGGTTTTCGATTAGCCTATCTGGGCCGTGGGAGATTAAGTCCAGGCCAGATCGATGTGAGGGGTTTGGTTGGCTCTCGGGCTCGGGGATCATTCGAAAAGTTTCTCACAGCCAACAGTCCTTAGTAAGACGCGTTGACAATGATATGCAGTAACATGAAATTATAATGAAAGATCTTTGTCAATTTGACACAATATAAATAAACGATTAGTTGTGGAACTTGTGGTATTGATTGATCTCTACGGAGTAGTAGGAAATAAGAAACATTTTAGATAAATTGAAAGTAGCAACCCAGTCTGCCCTGTCCACCCCAGCCGTCTATAGGCGACAATGTGAATTCCAGAACCTCAGAAGTATGCTGTGAGGATTCCATTCGTTTTACAGCAACTTTAATACTATCCTGTCGAGCAACAGAGACTAGCTCTGATCTAAGATCAGGTAAACCAAAATGTAGATGTCCGAACCTAATGATCAAATCTCCTGGTCTCAGCCCAGCAGTTTCTGCTGGACTACCTGGTTGAACATCCCTAATTACAGCAAAAGGTGCAGTTTCATCTGCAATATTATGAGATCGACTTAATTGGGCTTGTTGTCGCACATCCCGTTGCAGGGCCTGTCGAGCAATTACTTCCTCATGGTGACGAAAAAAAGTTTCCTCTATCTTCTCATTAATTTCACGCAGCTTCCCTCGAGATGCTACGATCTGAGAGCGTACTGTTCGAATACTTGCAACATCTATATCAGCCCGGGGGAACCCATCTGGGGTCAGTAGATCAGAGTCCCAGGTAGCTCCATGGGACTCTATGACCGTTAGGAGATCATTAATGGTTGATTCTATGGTTTCACGCTCCATAACTAAAGACGAAAGCAAATCTAAAGAAGCCGTATGTTCTTCTGGTGGAACAGCAAATGGTGTACGGGCCGAGTTACTATTATGGACGACTTCTAGACTGTTTGTACCATTAACGCCATTGGCACTATGTACTCCATTGGCTAAGTTATTACTGCGAGGGTCAATAACCATTACTCCCCAAAGTAATTATTTCCAGAAATTATCAATAAAAGCAGATCAGCACAAGTTACCAGGTGAGAAAAAATTTCAAGAATACTATGTAATTGCTTTTTTTAGATAGGGGGGAGGGGGTAAACACAAAAGTTGGGTTGTAGTTTATGATACATTATAAAAGGGGCCAAACAATCAGTTACCATCAGAAATTAATACCTCCATTATACTTTGATACTGTCTAGAGTTAAATAGATCATTTAAAATACATAGTACGTATTCAAGGAGATGGTCTTGCATAAGCTAGATCAGGATGGATCCAGTCATGCGACCCATCTAGGCATTTCTCATTCTTCCATATAGCGATATTGTTTTTCAATTCATTCATTATCCATTCACATGCCTCAAATGCTTCCTTTCTATGTGGGGTGCTCACTGCCACCCCCACACTATCTTGCTTTACGGGTACATCACCAAGTTTATGTATAATTGCAGCCTTGCAGATCGGCCAAAGCCGAGAGGCTCCATCAAGTAGTTCTTTTAGTTGCTTCTTAGCCAAATTTTCATATGCTTCGTATGATAACAGTTCAACTTCCTGGCCATTGGCAGCTGTTGTCCGGGTAGTGCCACCAAAATAAACAATTGCCCCAGCTCGTTCGTCCCTCACGCTATCATATATCTTAGAAATGTCGATCTCTTCGTAGGTTAGCTCAACATAGGATCTGAATCCTTCCATTATATTTTATCGTCTTTACTAGAAAGCGTTCTGAGACCATATATTGGATGTTGAATGTGCTCTCGTGCATTAAGGTGTACTAGTAAAGGGCTGGTTGAACTTTAATATACAACCAGGACATCTATTTGTGGTGATATTCCACTTTTATTTTTTTTTTTGGTGTTCACGTTGAGGGATTCTGGGGAAACTCAGTGACCACAAAAAAATGCCTCCTAAATCCAAAAAGAACACCAAACCTACAGATACAAATTTCTCTTCAAAGGAATCAGAAAAAAATGGCAAGACACACAAGAATAAGACACCCGATCCTGGAGAATCTCTTTCAAAGAAACCCTCTGCTCGAGAGATAGTATCCTCCTCGATTTCATGGACGGGGAAGCTCCCTGCTTCTTTATTACACGAACATTGCCAAAAGTTGCACTGGGAAAAAGTCAACTATGACATGAAGCATACTAAGGATGGATTTATTGCTACCGTGATTCTAGCTAAAAAGGATCCAAAAACTCAGGTTATTCGCACTAAACGGTACATTCCACCGAATGATCTTATTACCCCTCAACCCACAGCTCTAGAAGCTCGTCACATGGCCGCTACTTATAGTTTACATCGCATTGCTTCACACAAAAATATTCACATGGTTTTGCCTGCTCAGCACAAATCACTTTGGTTAAAACTTGAGATGCTAAGAAAAGAGAGAATAAAAAGCGGACATGCAGAAGATTATGTCCCTGATCCATTTCAAGTTGAAGCTCAGAAAGAACAGTCTAAAGCTCTGAAATCCAAACAAGTTGAAGCAAAAGCTTTGAGAATAAGTATCGGAATTGAAAAACCTATAACCAAAGCCTCCCATGAATTTGCTAATGCTACTCCAATTGACATGTCAGACAATATGCGTAATGAAATCGAGGGTGTCTTGAAATCTCATCTCCCAGATCTATTTATTAAAGATCAATGTATTGCTTTCGATCACGAAACTGCAATCAAAGAACTGAGTAAGCGCGGATTTCGATCCTCTCATATCGAAGAAGCGATAGGCTATACCAACTCAGTTGAAGAAGCACTTGAATGGCTTTTAATATACGTACCTGAAGATGACTTGCCTGAGAGATATCTTCCTCCTAACTACAAGTCTGGCATCAGTATTGAATC
This sequence comes from Tortispora phaffii, assembly GCA_030574555.1. Taxonomy (NCBI): domain Eukaryota; kingdom Fungi; phylum Ascomycota; class Trigonopsidomycetes; order Trigonopsidales; family Trigonopsidaceae; genus Tortispora; species Tortispora phaffii. Next base: position 140,342 of record JAJMFE010000009.1, on the reverse strand, counting down.
TCTGAAACTTAAAGATAGATACTCCATTCAAAGATTGATATCCTTTGGGTTTTCCACTGATATTGTCAAGAACATGTATATGCAAAATGATAGTAACGAAGAAAAAACTCGGAATGCTCTGTTCAGGGCTTTAATAGAAACCACAGAAATCGAAGGAGCCCCTACTACTGGCATTGATCCAGAAATATTAATTTCCTCATGGGTAGAAGAGTTTGAGGCCCTCAAATCTATTCTTTTTGAAGACGTGAATCTTTCTGACGATCGAAAATGCATCAAGATCAATATAAAGCCGGATGATAAAGCAGAACATGAGATACTGGTTTCTTTATTTCTAACAGAACATTACCCAGAAGAACTGCCATCGATTTTTGTCAGTACTATGCCAAATGCAACCCCAAAACTGCCTGCGTACATTCGACTGGAATTGGCTCGACGCGCTGGTTCTTACGCCTTGGAAAATCTTATCGGCTTACCCATGGTTTACTCCATATATCATTGGTTTACAGAATCTTTTTATAATGTGTATCATAATCCAGGGAAACTTACAGACCTTTCTAAAGTCACAATCGGAATCTCACGAAATTCAACCAAGTCTGTTAGGCATAAGAAAAAGCGACACGAAAAGAAGAAATATCCTAATCTCAATGAAATTCGTGAAAAACTTGAAAATCGCCATAAGAGTAACAAATATATTGATATGCTTGAGCAGAGGAAAAAGCTACCAGCTTGGAATCAAAGAGATGCTATTGTAAAATGTGTACAAGATAATCAAGTGGTTTTAATCACAGGAGAAACTGGTTCTGGAAAATCTACACAGGCTATCCAATTTATTCTTGACCATATTCTAGAGACTTCTTCTCTGAAAAAGGCATCTCTAATATGTACTCAGCCTAGGCGTATATCTGCAATTGGACTAGCTGATAGAGTGGCAGCGGAGCGATGCGTACCTGTCGGAACTGAAGTCGGATATATTATTCGAGGAGAATCAAAAGTATCTGAGAATACATTGATAAAATTTATGTCTACCGGAGTTGCTTTGAGAATACTTCAATCCGAAGGTTCAATTGATGCAACACACATATTCATTGACGAAGTTCACGAAAGGTCCCTTGACGGCGACCTTTTGCTAGCTTTATTAAGACTAAGAAACAAAAACAACCCTAATCTGAAAATTATCCTAATGAGTGCCACTGTTAATGCTGACCTTTTTTTTAGGTACTTTGAGGAAAGTGGGTATTCTGTGGGGTTCATTAATATTCCGGGTCGCACTTTTCCAGTAGACACATTTTACTTGGATGATATTCTGCAATTGACAAACTATCACCCTAAATACACTTCAACCAAAGATGAGAAAAGTACCGACTTGGAAGAGAAGAGTATTGGTGAGCGGCTAATGGCTCTTGGTCAGGGTATAAATTACGATCTGATCGCTAAACTTGTGGTTAAGATCGACAATGAGATTGGAGAGAACCCTGGCGCCTTTTTAATCTTTTTACCAGGAGTAAGTGAGATACAATCTTGCATAAAATTTCTTCAAAGAGAGTCACTTTTCAAATCACGCTTACTTGCCCTGCCTCTACACGCCTCATTACCCCCATCTGAGCAGAAGAAAGTGTTTTTGATACCTCCTCGAAGAACGAGGAAGGTTATTGTTACAACCAATGTGGCAGAAACATCAATTACTATTCCTGATGTAGTTGTTGTGATTGATTCAGGACGAGCAAAAGAGACGCGATATGACGCAGAACATGATTTAGTTAAACTCGAGGAAGTATGGATATCTAGGGCAGCAGCAGCTCAACGCCAAGGTCGGGCTGGACGCGTGAGCAGAGGTAAGTGCTATAAACTTTACACAAAGACAGCAGAACAGGTCAAAATGACCGAATTTTCCATTCCAGAAATGGCGAGGACTCCCCTTCATCAGCTATACCTAGATGTCAAAGCAATGGGCGTTGATGCAGTATCAGAGTTTCTCGAAAGCGTTCTTGAACCGCCGAAGACTAGTGCTGTGGAAAGTTCTCGACAATTTTTGATAGATACCGGTGCACTCGATCCAGTGGGAAATCATCTTACTGCATTAGGTAAGTGTATGGCTATGATTCCCACAGATTTAAAAGCTAGCAAAATATTGATCTACGGGGCGATTTTAGGCTATATTGAGGAAGCAGCGACTCTAGCCGCAATTGTTACTACTAAATCACCATTTCTTACCAGTCCTAATGACAGGGAAGCTGCATTATTAGCCAGAAAGAGTTTTGCACCAGATCAGGGGGATATAATTTGCTCTTTTAGAGCATATGGAGAATGGAAAATAAAACAACAAGAGATCGGTTTCTCTGGTGCCCGCAGCTGGGCAGAGAGTAACTTCTTATCGGTTAATGTTTTGATTGAAATCTCTTCAGCTTGCTCTATCTATTTGAATGCTCTTAGAGACCTCAACATTCAAATTGAGAATCGAAATAAATCATCTGTCGCTTCATCTGAAATGTTAAGAGCGTTAACTTCAGCCGGCCTTTACCCTCACGTGGCAAGAATCCAGATGCCAAGCAAAAAGTACATAAGCACATCATCTGGCTCAGTGGCTATTGACGCCGAAGCTCGGGCAATAAAGTATTTTCTACCGAATCACGACAGAGTTTTTGTTCATCCTTCATCTACTATGTTTTCTAGCCAGAGTTTTGTAGGAAGCGCGACATTCGTGAGTTTTGTTGAGAAAGTTGCATCATCGAGAAATTTTATTCGTGAAGTAACGCCTTGTTCGGTGTATCCTATTCTACTACTTGGAGGCACGATTGAAATCCACGAATCTGGTCACGGTCTGAGAATTGGTGAATGGGCTAAGTTCAATTGCTGGGCTCGCATCGGCGTCCTAATTGGATGTTTACGCCGATTGTTAGATCTTGTTCTAGATGAACGATTACAGGGCCGACCACTTGATGATAGTTATAGTGACGTAATCTTTTCTGTGAGACACTTACTAGGATGAGCTATATTATGCAATTTTGCTTTATGATTGGTAAGATACCATACGAAGACAATTGATTGTCCAAGATTATGAAAGAAATCTCGCTTATAAGTGAACAAAAGAGAGGTTGTTTTTCTTGGAGTGTGAGCTCTGCATAGTCAATAATTCAATTTCCCGAGCCAAATTTTCTGGGCCACCACATAGAACCTTGATACTCTTTGCTTGATATACTAGGATAATATCATCAATAACCTGTCTCCAGTTCGGTTTGCCATAAAAGCACTTTCTTCGAAGCATGGTGACTGGATCTGTGGCTGAATCCTGTACTGATTTGTAAGTCAGCGACTCAACTTCCTCAAGGGAGAATGGAGCAGTAATCCATAGCTGCAACTCCACAATCTGAGATGCAGCACTTGCTTCCAGATGATGCAGACGTTCTAGCATGTAAGTGGTGCTTTCATACGAGGAACAAATCCAATGAATGATTAGTTTCTTGCACTTTAAAGCAGCTATTTCATCGGCATTCATTTCTGACAATTGAGTTATAAGAGAAGCGATTGGCGATATTGAAATACCACCTGCGACAACAAGGGTCATTTCGTGATATAAAATCCATTCCACTGAGCCGCCATAGGGTCCATATACCAGTAGAGGAAACATAGGCAAACTTGAATTCGGAGTTTTGGAGTAATCTTTCAATGTATCACATACTTTTTGCGTGAAGGAGCCGCATATACTCATATGGATAGACAGAAATTCCTGTCCAGGAGGACTCGTGATTCTAAAAGGGTGCTCCTCGATATATGATTCAATAGGACATTTAAGCAAGACGTACTGACCTATCTTATGAAGTTTAGCTAACTTTTGAAAACGAAGTTCAAGAATATTAGCAGGATGAAAAGTGACACTTACCAGATCCACAGGAAAGAATGACTGATAGACTTGGTAAGCTCTCTCGAGTAGGAGAAGGAGAGCACCAGGAAGCCACAGAATCCACAGCATTTTAAGCGAACTGCACTTTCCAGAATTCGTCAGAACTAAACAAGAAGTACTGTGTATCACCCAGGACACAGTAATCGGGATATATAACAGGTGAAAGAAGCGGAAAGTTCTCTTCCAGAATCGAAAATAAGTCGACCTACTTCCAACACACAACACCAAGATTAAGACCAACAGAACATAACCCGTAATTCCTGAGAAAGACTGAAGATTCAAGGAGGACCAAGTCCAAGTAAGTGTTTTGCTCGAGACAATGGCAAAGCTAATCCAATGACACACGATATGTATTGCAGAGAACAGCAAAATTGAGTAAGCTGTAATAATATGATTTTCTCTAATCCTAGAATGAAGGAAAGGATAATACCGTCTATCTTTATAAGGGATATAAAATACGGTAGTAATAGTTTGGATAGATCGGCTGGCCAGAAGAAAGATTAGTGCAAAGTCAAATTGCAGCACAACACCAGCTGCCTTAGCTAAAGGCAAAGCACCACCGAGCCCATTTCTAGCCGCGGAATAGTTTCCTACAGAAAAATAAACAATCAAAGCTGTAAAAAATCCTGTTGCTTGAAGAAGCACAGGCACGACATAAACTCGGAGAGTAACGATGGACATAGTGAAGGATAGAAGTTGATATCACGGCTATATATCTGCTAAAAAAAATAAAAAGGCATGTTTCATTCTAATCCAACATTCAATAGAGTAATGGATATGGTGTTATGCTGTTTCATGTCTGTAAGATAGGTACATATCAAAGGGCGCTCTTTGAGAGATATTAAGGTTTACTACGATCTGCAAAGAAAACTAATAAGTAACGGTTATTGGCTATAGTACTGTGTCAAAGACCTATAATGCTAAAGCCAAATAAATTCGCCCGTAACAACGTACCTTGGTAAGCCAATTGAATCAAAAATAAGAGATCAATGTAAGAGAATGATGAAGCCAAGAGTAGTGATTGCGAGAGTACCATAACAGAGTTTTGATATCCGAAAGAGGCAATCAGGACAATGGACCCATACAATGGACCTTATTTATCCGAACCATTGTAGATTTAAACCACTTTTATATATACACTAACATTAAGAAGATAGTTTCAATTTCTTAAGTCACTCAGAATGAGTGTAATCTTCAATCGGGGAGCTATGAATTTTTATGAAATGACGAGAAGGATCACTTTTAAAGTTTTCATTTATATCTCACTTTTACTAGGGTAACCTAATCAAGACTTACAAAAGACAGTAATTGGCTAGCAGATTTTATCTGACGAATCATGAACAAGATGGTGTAGGGCCATGCAGCTGTATCTCAGATGAAAGAGCGCATTCAGATAGGATAGCAATTAACATAAAACCCCATAACCGGAGCCTGTAGGCCTCGTTTGCCAACAATAGGCGATGTATTTATCAGCTACTATACTTCTGTGTATTGCTTGGATTTTACCTATTATCCCTGGGTGGATTCATATCAAGAATAAGAACTGGCCAGCAGTTATTCTCTGTATCTGGCTCTTCCTTATAAACATTTTGCTTTTTGTCAACAGTATTGTATGGGGTGGAGATGATTTAGAATCTTGGTGGGCTGGCTATGGTTATTGTGATATAGTGGTACGTATACAAATCACTCTGAACACTGCTCTTATGTGCTGCATTTTGGCTATTGTCCGCAATTTGTCGATCATAGTTTCTCGATCAGGCCCACAGTTATACTTCGAAGATTCTGTTGCTCAACGCCGACGTCGATTGCTCATAGATCTAAGCATTTGCCTTGTTCCAGCTATTCTTCTAAATGCTTTTTATTATATTGTACAGCCTATGAGGTACTTACTCGTTCAAGACCAAGGATGTTCCGCACCTACTCTAAATACTTGGCTTGGACTTGTTTTGAATGTCATTTGGGCTCCGATTTTTGCATTTCTTGCAGCCATATACGCTATCCTCACAATTGTAAGGTTCATGGCTCGCCGGAGAGATTTCAAGCATGTGATAGAATCTAGTACTACCACCTCTTCCCGCTTTTTGCGTCTAATGATTTTCTCAGCAGTCATTATTCTTCTAATATTTCCTCTCTCGATTTACGCTCTCGTACGTAATACCGAAGAAGGAGTCACTAGTTTCTCATGGTCCGAAGTCCATGGTCCATATTGGGGTGTAATTCCTCGTATACCTGTCGACTCTCCTGATATATCAGTTTGGTTTTCTGTGGCATCGTCTTTTATACTTTTTCTGTTTTTTGGACTTGGAAATGATGCCAAAAGCCTTTACCGATGCTGGATCGTCAAGGTTCCGCTTGTGGGCAGCTCATTCAGCGGTACTCAAAAGTCGTCACTGGACTCGACTTTTTCAGAAGGGAAATCTTTGGATTGGTTAGATAGTAGAAGGCCGAAAAATTTCCAAAACGAACAAGTTGGAGATCGCACTATATTTGGATCGACCGATGGTGGCCGTGGTAGTTTATCCGGAGTATCTGATGAAGAATCCCGTAGTAAGAAAGAGTTCTTCGTTGCTGCCATTGAAAGTTCCTCAGCATCTAGATAAATATCAATACATTATTTTTTGGAGTTAGTCATAGTTCTGATGAAATGCTTCCAATGAAGTAAATCTGATTCGAAGGCTCATCGACTCATATCCCAACAAGAAGCAAGAGAGCGATAATACGTTATTTGAATGGACAAATATATTGAACACCTGTCATTGAAAAAGGCAGACAGAAAGTTAGCTACTAAGCATAAAACGGAAAGTCATAAGTCTAGGGTAACCTCTTTCCGTTATGCATTAAAACCATATATCAACAATCCTGAGAATCATAACAACGTCTTACATTATACAGAGGATTATGTGATCTTAAGGGATAGTTACCCAAAGGCAAAGATTCATTATCTTGTGATGCCTCGCGATCAATCTATAACAGCAACACATCCAATCCAGTTTTCTGCAAAGGCAAGCACTTCATTAATTGATAAAATCAACGGTGCAATAGCAATTGCTAGAGATATGGCTGTCAAAGAACTATCAAACCACTTGCATTCTACATATTTTGCGGCAGATTTACATATTCTACAGGACTTTATCCGTGTTGGATGCCATGTGGTACCATCCATGGCCAATCTACATATTCATGTAATATCTAGAGACATGGTATCGCCAGCAATGAAAAATAGAAAGCATTACAACTCATTCAATACTAAGTTTTTCCTTTCTTATGAGGACATGCTTTGTTTAGGGACCGATGAAATTGAAGCGAGAGTAAATCAAGAAAAGAAGTTTTTGCAAGAGGATCTGACTTGCTGGAAATGCCATGTAAACTACTCTAATCAGTTTGCGAAGCTGAAGGCTCATTTAGAGGAAGAATGGGAATGCTGGAAATACAACTACAATAAAATAGGCAGCGATATATGAATAGATGGATTACTAAATTAGAGAATAGACGAGAAGGCACAGATGATAGTCATACCAAGACAGGGTCACCCACGTATCATATGTACATCCTACAGTTGGTATAGTAACTTACACCAAAGTAACTGGACAATATAGCAAATACAAGTCCATAACAAAGTGAATGAACTGATGGGAACCTAAGCACCATAGAAAACATTCAGAATTACGAGAACTTCTTCACTAGTTCATAGAGTTAGAAAATGAAGCATTCGCGAAATCGAAAGTTTGCTGGCCTTCAGTGCCAAATCCGAAAGCATTTTCTGATTGTTGAGGAGCGATATCTGTATCCTCTACTTCGTCGTAAGCAAAGTATCGTTCAATAATCTTGTAAGCACGCTGATAAATTTTATCGTTGCTGCTTGACTGACAGTTATGAATTTTGTCAAGACCACCGCAATCCTCGATGAAAATGGCATAATTGTTGACCTCAGTGCCAGATTCTTTTGCATCAAGCTCACCGACCCGGAGAATGTTATCCAGGGCGTCGAGCGTGATGATTGTTAGACGATTATCCATAATATCAAGAATATCGCAGAGTGGACTAATGCAGCCCTGGGAGACAATATATCGTATTATGGAAGGCTCTTTCAGTCCTCCAGTAGTAGCATTGGTAATGGCCCAGCAAGCTTCTTTTCTAGTGCGAAACTCTCCAGATTTAAGAATTCTAATCAATGGAGGAATAAGGTTAGCGTTGATGACTGCTTGGATTTGAGAGGTATTTCCGGCGGTAATGTTAGATATGGTCCAACATGCCTCTTTTCGAATAGGCTCTCGATCGGAGTTAAGTAGTTGCTGGAGAGCAGGCAAGGCACCACAGTTAATGACAACCTGAGTTTGGAGATCATCACCAGTGACGATATTGCCAATTGATCTTAAGGCGGGTGTTTGTACAGAATGACTAGAGTGACTTAAGAGTTCGACTAGGCGCCGAGGCATGGAGTGATCAATAATTGCTTGAATATGATCATCTGAACCATCTGAGAGATATGAGACAGCCCAGGCAGCGTCAGTAAGGACTTCAGAATCATTGGAGTACAATAACTGAGCTAAAATAGGCAAAGCTTGGCTTATAAGATTCCAATCAGGATGAGGATCTTTGCCCCGGCACAAGTTACTGAGAGTCCAAGTGGCATTACGAATAAGACTAGGCTTGCGTTGATCCTGGAAGACGGCCAAAATACGGGGCAGAGCGCCAGCTCCCAGTACGATATCGCGACAGCGGGAAGAATCACCAGCTATATTACCCAAAGCCCAAACAGCTTGTTCACGAACATCAGCATCGGGTGAGCCAATAAGTTCGACAAAAAGAGGAACACCGCCAGCATTAATTACTGTCATAGTCTGCTGAGGAGTACCAGAAGCAATATTAGTCAAGGTCCAGGCGGCTTCGAATTGAACTAGATGATCTGTAGAGCGAAGAAATTCGACAAAACGAGGGACAACCCCAGCATCAATGACTTCTTGAATAGGCGGACGATGTTCTTTGGAAAGAAGTTTCCGGAACTTAGTGGTAGCCTCAATTTGAAGATCAACCCTGTCAGACATCAAGTATTGGACCATTGTATCGAGATCTTCTATAGTAGAAGATGGCATAGAAGAAGATTCTTCATCATCACTGTCGGCAATGGTGGGTAGGTCGGAGTCAACAGTGGCAACGAAGTTACGGCGTTTAGCCAGACTTTGTTCACGCTTGGCTTTGCGAATTTCAACCTGAGCTTCTTCTCTGCGACGACGTAATTCGTCAGGTTGGAAGTGACTTTTATTCTTGAAAGTTGACCGACGGTGGTCAGGAACATACCGAGCACTTGATTTAGAGTCCATGATTTACTGTAGGCTTAGTGAGTTAAACAAATAAACAAAAATTCTCACAATATAAACAAGTAGGAGAATCTGATTCACTAAAAAATCAGTCTAGGAAAGAATTAGGAAAAAATTGAGTCGCAATAAAAGTGGATGGCGCTGCGAAAGTGGAAAAAAAAAATTACACTTGCTGGAGATAGATAGTTTTTCTGTTTAAGAGGCTAGGAAACTAGACGAAATGAACGAACTAGAATGCAACTAGCTGACAGTATCGAGGAGTAGTTTCTTGATGATCTATATAATGACCAAACCCCTCAATGTAAATATTTCTAACCGACTTTTCTCGGAAATACACGATTTAAGAGGAGAAAAACTAACAAGAAGGAGATATATCTCACACTACTACTGGGTTCGGGTGAATAAAGTGAAAGTGGGAACTTTGTAGAAAAAGCTTTTCGGTCAGCTGGGGGGTAAACTTCGCTGGGAAAGAACTCTTCCAACTAGACGGTGTACGATTGGATAGAGAACGAGGGTTAGGGCGAAACAACTGTTGAATGATTTGAAGCCATAGTAAGGGCACCCGCTGTAAACTTACTGAATAAGCTAGATAAACAACTAAACTAAATCTTTAGTAATGGACATGACAACTATATGTCACAGCACTTAGTTAGTTTATTCATTTAAAGACATAAAAGTTGAAGAATTAGGCTCTGGCTTCTCCGATAGGCTAAGTACTGGAGCGGGCAAGAATATGCAAAGGATTCATATTTAACAAGATGCAAGAATATATGGTCATACTAGAAACAATATTTATACCTAAATAAACAATGCCATAGGTTTAAACTTGGATTGATTTCGTGTGCGATTAGAATCTTGATTCTTGGCGTTCTTGTTTGTAACACTACACTCTCTTCTCCCACTTACACGCGATCTCGCGCTAACACGTCCCAGGACCCTTTTATATATCGCTACTTTCTTCACAGTAACTCCATGGAAGAACCGTCAAACCAACCTGTCGCCATGAAACGGCCACATTCTGCTCGTTTAAGAGCAATGGCTGATGCAGATATTAATTCCAAAGAGTTCCTATCTGTTGACGAGGACTATAACTTGACAGTCAAACGCCATACTTCGTTCTCGCGTCCGAATCTACCAGACAAGGACGTCGTACAAGAATCTTGGAAATCTGCTATTTCAGAGAACAGCTTGATGAACGCTTACTTATCTTTCAAGAAGGACTCAAATGTTATGAATGCATGGATCGGCTCGAACTCCATGCTGCTAGACTACTGTAATTTTGTACTGTTACTGTCTGGATCTTCTGAATTGTTACCAATCCAACCAGACTCTCCAGCTGATATACTTTCATCAATAAAAAAGATTGTACGAAAAGTTAAAAAACAAGGCCTTGCTCGTGTGTCGTTTGATTCTGGAGATGCTCGCTCGGTAAGCAGCCCGCGGAAATTTGCTCAAAGCGTAATGGATAAGCTTTATTCAATCTATCAGATTAATTCAAAAGAGGTGGAATTTTTAATAACTTGGACTATTACCGTTTCGGACTGTCAGATACGACAGTTCCGTCGAACAGCCCATATGCTCTTATTGGGAATGACTGATGCGCTTTGTTCTTTAGCAGCTCAGTTCTCTGCCCGCGAACATAGCGCATCAAAACGATCAGCTGCATCTAAAACTAAGAAAAATACATCTTTAAAAGCTCTCCAAGATCAAATCGACGACTCTCATCGAAGAACAACTGAATTAGCTACAGCAATAGACCACATCTTCTCTTCGGCGATTTCCAACCGCTTTCGCGACGTCGACCCTTCGATACGGTCGGAGAGTGTTTCAGCATTGGGCTTTTGGATTATCGAGTATCCAGCAAAATTTCTAGTCTCACACTATTTAAGATACATTGCCTGGGCACTACAAGACGTTTCTGCATCTGTTCGTCACGCCGCAGTTCAAGTGTTATTTACACTCACGAAGATGTTTGCGTCAGAGGATTCTTGGCAGGATTTTTTAGAAGTTCATCGAAACTCTTTAACTTCATGTGCTTTTGCCAAAGCTGGCGATGGCGTTCGCATAAAGGCCATTTTCGTATTATCAAAGATGAATCTATCCGATGAAATAATGACGAATCCAGAGCATGAATTGTATTTCTCACACTTGATATATGACGAGTCGGAAAAGGTTAGAAAGGCCGCTGCTGAGGCAATTGCAGTCATGTATCTTAATAATCTCCATACAAATGACCTGCAACATTTATTGAATGATGTGTTGGAACTATTCACTAATATTACTGCCCGCTTCGCATGCTCACAATCTTCTGACGAGGAATCATTGGCACTTGGTCCTGTATGTTTCGCTCCGCCTGGCGCATTAGCTTTTGAATCACTCATTGAAAAATCGAGTCTTGACTGGCTTGAGCTTCTTAATATAACTATGTCCAACTTAGACACTATTGCTGAGAATCTCTCAGGACCATCAATAGTATCATTTTTGCAGTTATTAAATGGCATTGTTCTCGCTTTTACCGAAGTACCTACAAAGTATCCGACCACCGCTCTCAGATTACTTGGATCCAAGCTTTCACAGCTCTTCGAACTTTTTCAATCATCAAGTGAATGTGCCCAACTGTTAATTCAGCTAATGGCTAACATACCAAGCGCAGAAATCCCTACACCATGCCTTACATCGTCAATCAAGCATGTCAAAGAATGCTTTTTTGCTTTTCGCAGCCCACCGGTATACGCTTTGGCTAGCCAGGTCTTAAACCAGTTAATGGATAGAATTTCCTCAAACGAGATATGTCTTATTACCATGGAACAGCTTCGGGATCGAACAGTAACTGAGCTACAAAAGGCACTCCGGACTGCATTATCATTAAAGGCCGATAATCAATGGGGGAAAATTTATCATTTAGTTTTCCGGGCCAAATTTCTCGGTGAAATAATGAGTTTAAAGATTGATAATGATGGATTTGATCAGATGGCTAACTGTTTAAGTTACACAATTAGTATCGGATCGCAGGATAATATCGAATTTATATCCGTTTTATCTAGTTTATGTGTAACGACTCTGCTATGGCAGATGATTGCGGATAAAGAAGAACATGAAGATAAATTGCAGGAGGTCAATGAGAAGACAAAGATGGAATTACACCAATTTCTAACCCAGTTGCATGCTCTAGCTAAACAACGAAGAAGTTTTTACGAGGAGTCAGGTAATTTCGATGAGCAAATAAGACGCGCAGCTATTGCTAGTGATTTCGGCCTGTCATTAATTGATTTTATTACCGTTTATAATGCAGTGGTACAACATAGCCATGAAGAAGACGAGCTAGAAGATCTATTGCTGGATATGTTTAAGATTGTGGAGAAGCCAGTACTCGCTATTTGTAATGGCATTAGGAAGCATCCCAATCCCACATTAGATCTACTAAAACAAGGACAAGAACAGGAGGAGGACGAGGAAGAAGATGAAGAAGAAGAACGAGAAGAAGAAGATGGTGAAGGGAGAAATTTAGATACCATTGAGGGGATATCTTCCAGAAAGTGGTCATCAGTGCAATCAGCACTGCTCCGATTTGCTCGTGCTTTACAAAACTCAGTATCGTTAGGATTGCTGAACGGCGAAAAAGTTACGCAAGTGATTCATAAAAATGCTAGATTATACGGAAACGTATATAGCAAGGCTATAAGTACATGAGACAGCTAGAGCCTTCCTTTCTTTGCCCGAAAATGTTCAATGATTTTTTCCCGCTCAGATTCTAACATCAGGCGCCGGGCAGGTGCGCCGGCGGATTTAGGAACATTAGGAAGCTTTTTTACTGGTTTATGGAGTATAGGAGGTTCAGGTGCAACATCATTGAACTTAAATTTCGGGGCTTGAATCTGGGCCCAAGGATCTGGTGATTTTTCATGCCTTTTTCGTTTATTTTTCTTTCTTCGACGGCCTCTTGGTTGTTCTGAATAATCATCGTCATTAATATTGAATCCCAATTCTTCGGAATCCGCGGGTTGTTGAGATTTGGTGGAAGTTAGATTAAGATTTTTCCTTCTCAACTCTTTTTTGACAGATTTTTCTCTTCGTGCTTTCACCAAAGGTAAGGCCCGGTCTACTCTACGACTAAAATCAGCAAGACTTTCATTAGGTTGAATTTTTAATTGGTCAGAGCTGGCGGACGTGGCATCCTCTTTCTTTCGTTTAGCCATGGGAGAAGAATTGTAAGTCGTGAAGTTTTGTATTTACCCTATAAAAAATTGGGATATTTCTCCTAAACATCAAAGAAGGGAACAGGAACACAATATATAATAAAGGAAACTGGACCATTATAATATAATAGAGAAAAAAACTGAAACTCACAACCAATTAGCTAGACTTATTCATTTTTCTACATATATCTTAAAAAAACTGGAAAATTAATTTCTGACGTCTCGTTTCATTAAACCTGCAAGAAAAGCAAAGATGCACATGATTTTTTGAAAGATCAACAATCCATACTTACCTTAACGAAGACCACCAAGCCATGTAATTGCCGGAATTCATTCTCATTTAGTATGAGCAATATCCAAGGCCTGTTTGGCGTTATTAAAAGTCGTACTATGGTAATTCTGGCTCTTCTTAAGCAATTCTATCCGCTCTGCGATTGCTTTTTCTTTTGCTGATAACTGTGATTCGAGTTCGGCTCGAGTAGTAGGAACAAATGCTTTTCCTCGAGCAGCAAACAGTTTACTGTCGTCAAACATTCCGACCTCCTTTTCCGTTGATTTTGCGAGTCGTAGTTCGCGATCAAGCGCATTAAGCTGTTCTTTAATTTGCCCCAATGCATGTGCCGATTGTAATGCCGCTTCTTGTATTTTCTCCATTATAACCTTTTCTTTTCTTGTCTTTTTTTTTTTGTTTTGTTTCAAAGTTCAGTTGATACTAAAATTGTTCAAAAAGCCAAATAATAGTTTGGAATAAAAATGTCTTACTGTTTGAGGGCTACTAAATGTTGAAATGGGATACATATATAATTGGGACAAGATTGGAAAACGGCAGAGCTTCGTGGTGCAAAAATCAAGGGAGGTTGAGCTGCCCTGTAATTATCAAAGCTCGCCCGTATAGCCCTTATCATAGACAAGTTGCTAATTGTATTTTTAGTTATTTAAATTTTTTGAAAATACAAATTTCTGTGCATAGTGGAGGTTGATGCCTTTAGTTTCATTGGCTGATGTCGCCTTAGAAGAACGGATACCTTGTGGATGTGAAGCCATTGATCGATTCCTCGAAGGCGGACTTGTTTCTGGCGCGGTATATGAGCTTTCAGGGCCTCCAGGGGTTGGCAAATCAACATTCGCAAGGCAGGTATCTCGGGCATACCAACGTAGAGGGAAAAGTGTTCTTCATTATACTACAGTGTTGACTCGTGTCGAACCCGGTGTCGAGAATGTCCATTGTGCGAATGCTGCTGAACTCATTGCTGCGGTGCAGATTCGTCCCCGTGGGTATGATTTGGTTATTGTCGACGACTTACGTATATTTCGTAAACATTCAAAATGGGCTAAGGCATTTTTGACTTTGCTTAGCGAACTGGCTGGTTCCACCGCTGCTACTGTTCTTGTTCTTAGCCCTGTGAGAATCGTCTCTCCATCCTATTCGCCCAAAGAATATGGATATACTCCTTCCCCAACTACCTGTACTGCTCCGGTTTTTCGGTGCATAGCCCCAGAGCTGTCCTTCGATACTAGCAGATTTATGATACGCTTATTTATGGTGTATGGAGATCGCCAAGAAGACCATAACGATCGAGGACCGTTAAAAAGGTTGATATTCAATTATAAATCTACTATGGTGGGTTTACCACCGCGACCTTTCCATCTTTCCCCAGAGACATCGTCAACCGCACCGACTGTTTCTTCTGATTCGTCACATTCCAACAACTACTTGCAGCCATTTTGCAGTACACAAGCATTACAGTTCAGCCAGACTTTATGTCCCGAAATCACACAGAGATCAACTGTCCTGAACCCTTCTCATGATTGTATTTCCACCCAAACCGGATGCCTACCATCAAACGCTCTTCAGATTCATCAAGAAGTTTCTTTTCCAGAGTCTGCAGTTTCAATTTTCCTTGAAAATGATGAGTTCATGTCTATGGAACCTCAACCTTAAATTTTGAGGTTTGTTGGATTTTCCCTCTTGTCTATGATAGCCTCTTGGGTGCCTTTCCTTTCGCCCACTTAAATCTCCTCACCCCTCTCAATTTGTCCCAATATTGGATACTGTACTATTACCTCAGACGGCATTTTCACTATTTTCTTTTCCCTTGTCACATTTTTGAGTAATTGGAATTGTTTCTTTAGCATTGCATTGCTATTGTACTGAATTATACCTGTAATGTTTTCTCGTATGCGTTTTGTAGCGTCTCCGACGATTTATTTCGCTCGAGGCCGCTATTCTTCTGGTACAGCATTTGGCCCTTCTCTGAAAGACTCAGATGCAGAAATGTTCCAAATCATCGAGAACGAAAAAAGAAGACAGAAAGAATCCCTCACTTTGATTCCCTCAGAGAATTTCACGTCCCGCGCAGTGATGGATGCCTTAGGCAGTGAGATGCAGAACAAGTACTCTGAGGGGTATCCTGGAGCTCGCTACTATGGAGGTAATGAGTTTATTGACCAGTCTGAACTTCTTTGTCAGAAACGGGCCTTGCAGGCATTCAAGCTTGATCCTGAAGTTTGGGGTGTAAATGTACAACCTCTTTCAGGCTCTCCGGCTAATCTTGAAGCCTTGTCCGCGGTCTGTGAGGTTGGCGATCGGATAATGGGATTAGATCTTCCTCATGGCGGTCATTTGTCCCATGGCTACCAAACCCCCAAGAAGAAAATCTCTTACATATCTAAGTATTTTCAAACTATGCCCTACCGATTAAATGAAAAGACTGACCTGATCGACTACGAGAAGTTGGCTGAATCCGCTCAACTGTTTCGTCCCAAAGTTATTATTGCTGGTACATCGGCCTATTCGAGACTAATCGACTACAAGAAGTTTCGTGAAATTGCAGATTCTGTTGGCGCTGTACTACTTGCTGATATGGCTCATATTGCAGGACTGGTTTCAGCTGGAGTGATACCTTCCCCCTTTGAGTATGCTGATATTGTCACTACTACTACTCACAAGTCTCTCCGAGGACCTCGTGGTGCAATGATCTTTGGCCGTAAGGAACTCATGCCTCAAATAGATTTTTCGGTCTTTCCTGCTCACCAAGGTGGTCCGCACAACCACACTATATCAGCACTCGCTGTCGCACTAGGACAGTGCTCCACGCAGGAATACAAAGAGTATCAACAGCAAGTGCTGAGCAATGCCAAAGCCTTTGAAAAAGGTCTGCTAAAACATGGACTCTCGTTAGTTTCTGGAGGAACCGACAACCATCTTCTGCTCCTGCGCCTGACTGACAGCGAGAACCCAATCGACGGAGCCAGAGTTGAAACTGCCCTGGATGTGGCTAACATTGCCACAAATAAGAACACTGTGGCTGGAGATAAATCAGCTATTACACCAGGTGGACTCAGAGTCGGAACTCCGGCTATGACTACTCGAGGATTTAAGGAAAACGAGTTTGGTCAAGTGGCCGATCTGCTGGCAGAAGGTATCGAGCATGCGCGACGAGTTGCTTCGGAGCTTGCTTCCAAGACTGATGCTTCAGTGAAAACTACCGCGTCGGCTCGTTTACGTAAGTTCAAAGCCGCTATCAACGAAGACAAAGAATTGAAAGCTATGGGACAGAGGGTCCGCGAATGGGTTTCCAAATACTAACTATCGCCAAGATTAAGTACAACACATTGGTTACAGAATAATCGTGGTGAAAGTCGATTCCAATTCAGTCTTTTAAATTAATAATTATGATGAACTACTACCGAATCCTTGACCTAGAGAATCATTTAAGTATATACCATCATTCCAAGGAGATAAATAGTATCGCTCCAACCTTAATACCTCAATTGTAACTCAGTACTAAGTTTACTTCCGCCCAAGAGATAATACAGAGCAACAAGGCTGGGTGGATGGTCCGGCCTTTGTTCGGCTCTAAGACCCCCCTCTCCTGCAATAGGAATTCTAACATTGGAAATAATATTCTATCATGCCGCACAAAAGAGAATGTGATTAAAAATCAGATATAACTGGCCTGTACTATTTGCTTATGCCTGTGGTATGTTATCGCGTGAGAATGTAAACCCAATCAATATACGTAATCCGACTCAAAAGGAGGCCCGGTGGGTTTTTGCCGGGGGGCTAGAAATAGAAAGTTTAGGTTCGGTGATTATTTCTTCTATGTACACAAGGTCTATGAAAACGCGAATACTTGGACAGCGTTTTTGCACTAAGTAGATTCTTATTAGTTAACTATCAAAATCGAATAATTCAAATCGTTATATTTTGAACATATTAGTATATTATACCGTTTTATTATTGAAGCAGAGATGAGCCTTGTCACGATACTCTTCTTTTATTAGTGGACATTCCATGTCCAATGAGATTGTTCTTCGGTAATACCAACTTGAACTTTATTTTGCTTGCCAGTTCCAGCCCAAAACGACACGGCTCAGCATTCTTTAGGTCCCAATACCAAAGAGACTTTTGCGGCTAGAAGAAGAATGATACAGGAGATAATTTGGAGAGACGCGCTTTAAACGCTATACTAATACTCTAGGGAATCATAGTTAGTGAAGAACCAAAATTAATAGAACTTTTTAGTACTAATTGTTTTTGGTCATTGCTATATATGCATCATTATCAACCCCACCCATATATCTTATTGAACCATTAGCTGAGATGGAATCTAAAGATGACACCGGAGAATCCAAAAGATTGTGATTCGTCAGTTTTGTTTTTGTAAACCCAAAGGCACATTCTTCTTGATATTCTGTAATGTAAAGTTTAATCTATTTGGTGGACGATAGGTGAGGGATAAAAATTTTCATACGACGGAGAAACGAAATATGTCGCTCGTGACAGAGAATAAGAAATACTGAATTGATAGGGTCGGTGTGATGTATTTTCATTTTTTATTTGTTGTTGCTATTTTTTTACACACACTTTTCCCTATTAGGCTAAGCTGTATCAATTTTGCTTGCCCGTTGCTGTTCTTCATATCTGCACGCTTGGCTGGTCGACCCTCATCAATACGACACTCGAGTAAGGTTTAGCTTTTTCTATCCCTGCTTATTTTCCCAAAGTCGATAGAGTTTAAACTTTATAACGAAAGAGATCTAACCAGCCTTTCACAAATAATATAAATACATGGCTTTTAGCCCACTTCTTGTTTTTCTTTTCATCTATCCCTTTGTGTTATACATTCGTTTACCCTCACTACTAAATAAAAAATGAAATTCTCTACTGTCGCTCTTGCTGCCTCTGCCGCTGCCGGCTTCAACGGTTCTGTTGTCACTGAAGTTGTCACCTACTACGAGACTTACTGCCCCGAGCCCACCACCATCTGCGTGAACAACATTACTTACACTGTCACCAAGCCCACCACCTTCATCATCACTGACTGCCCTTGCACTATCACCAAGGAAATCAAGCCTACCCACACCAACGTTGTCCCTGCTACCTCCACCAAGGCTGCTCCTACTTACACTGGTGCCGCCAAGGCTAATGCTGTTTCTGGTGCCCTCGCTGGTGTCGTTGCTGCTGCCGCTTACTTGCTTTAAATATTTTAGTAGGCTAACTTTTTCAGATGCTTTTGTATTTATACCTTTTAATGTCTTTTTAGCACTGAACTTCCTATCGTTTATTTCTTTTCAAGCTGGTGTGGATCTTTTAGCCATGAATAAGGGTCTTCTTTTACACACGTCAGGATATTAACCTGCTGTGTTCGCAGTAACTTGTTATGGTTTTTCGATCCTGTTTTGGAACTTTTCTTTATATTTTTATTTTCTTTGAAAGTTTAGCTGGATGCTTTACTTTTCTTTACTTTCGTTTTTATTTTTAGGAATTATTTATTTTCCGTTTTTCTTCTTTTAATCTCATTGTAGAATTTTGTATTTTTAATAGTTACTCTTCTGTGGTGGGTTCACTGTGTAGGTTGTATTGGTAATCTATCGAGTTTTTAGAGGGCCTTAGTTTTGATATGTAGTAAGGCAAGTCTGAGCTGGCTCGGTTTCTGCTCATGATAATTTCTTGTCCATTGTTAGATGCTAGCAAATGATGGGAAGTTGACTAGGAAATGTTGGCCAGGAAATCTGCTAATTGTGCTTTCATCGAGAAATTTAACTTAAGGAAAAGAGAGACCTTGCACTTTAATAGGTGGTAGTATAATACTATCTAGAGCCTCTCAAATTGTAACTCACGCACTAATAACAGAACGAAAATGTGACTTTCAGTAAAAACTTACAGTATTTCTAAGTATAGCTATTCTTTTTGACATACAAATAGATCAACACGGCTAGATTGTTCAATAGAGGCTTTACTTAACTGTCATTCGTAACCTGCATTACATTGTACCAACCTCACCATTATTAGATTAAGATAGATCAAATTTGAACCAGCTTTTATCGACCAAATATAGTATAGTGTGAATAAGAGTTCAATACAGAGCCAGATGCATTGTTTAGATATCTTGCGGATAACCCATAATTGAAAACCATAGTAATCACTATTATAGTCGTTTCTGAGAATTTAGTTAGTTGCGGTGCCATAACCTCCTCCACCAGGAGTATGAATCTCAATACTATCGCCTGGTCGTAAATACACAGTATTCCTTCCACCGAGGTTAACTCTTCGGCCGTCAGAGGCCCTGTTCCAAATATTAACTCCTCTCTGACCTGGATTCCCGCCTGCCATACCATATGGTTGATTCACGCGACGCTCTGATAATATACTACATATTAAAGTTTCGTCTTCACGATGCTGGAACTCAAGTACTCGAGATATTCCATGCCCTCCGCGATGTGCACCCGACCCACCGGAAGCAGCCCTTATACTAAACTCACGTACAATCACTGGATATCGGCGCTCCATAATTTCTGAATCAGTCATTCGAGTATTAGTCATATGGGTGTGGACTCCATCAGCTCCTTCCCACGTAGGACCCGCACCCGCACCTCCACCAATGGTCTCATAATAGCCCCACCCATCGATGCCTTCTTCAGATTTAGCGGGAATACCGAAAGTAAGGTTGTTGCAGTCACCTTGAGATGCAGCACAAACAGAAAACGCTTTAAGCACCACATCTGTGACTCTTTGAGATGTCATAACATTTCCACCAACGACGGCAGCGTCTTCTCCAGGATCAAGCAGAGAATCTTTGGGAATCCTTATAGCTATTGGCGACAAGCATCCCTGATTAAGAGGAATATCCAAAGAAATTAAGCAGCGTAAACAATAAATAATAGCAGAATATGTCACGGCTCTTGGTGCATTGGTATTTCCATAAACCTGCATACCCGTTCCCTCAAAATCAAATACTGCTGCTCGTTTCGTCAAATCCTCACATTCTGGATCAATAGTGATTTTAAGCTTAATACGAGTTCCGTCATCCATGAAATCCTCAGCAACCAGTTCAGATCCGTAGTCTTTCAGTACTTTCTTTAGAAGGGAGCGTACTGCTAGTTCAGCATTCAGTTGGATAGCAGACATATACACGGTTACTGTTTTCCGACCATACTCTTCCATTAACCCTCGCAACAATTCGATACCTTTTTGGTTTGCGGCAATCTGAGCTTTAAGGTCCGAAATGTTGTCACTAAACCGCCGAGAACCGGAACACCCAGGATATTTCGACGGTTCCTCAAGAAAAATCTTTCGAACCAAAGGCTCATCAAAATGACCACCAGACACGATTTTTTCACTCGTAACGGCAGCCCCTTCTTCATAAAGATCTTTACTAAAGGGCGGCATAGATCCAGGTAGAATACCGCCGATGTCGGCATGGTGTGCTCGTGAAGCAACATAGAAAAGAATTTCTTCTCCGTAGAAAGCTGGAGAGATAACTGTTATATCCGGCAGGTGCGTTCCACCAGTACTAGGATGATTAGAGATCAATACATCTCCAGGTTTCAATCTACCGGTCCAAAGAGCGGCTTGAGTTTTAACTGCCGTGGACATTGATCCCAGATGAACCGGCACATGCGGCGCATTCGCAACCAAACCACCTTCAGCATCAAATAAAGCGCACGAATAATCGAGTCTTTCTTTAACATTAGTGCTAACTGCAGTTTTCCTTAATGATCTTCCCATTTGCTCAGCAATAGCCATAAAGCGATGAGCGAAGATACTCAATAGAACGGGGTCAACTTCGACTACTCCATTTGGCTGCTTGTTCATCGACGTCTGCGACTCTACCTTAATAAACACATGAGTGTTTAAAATAAGAGCAGTAGAGTATGGTTCAATTAATATGGTTTGAGTCTTATCTGCAATAATTGCTGGCCCAATAACCCTTGATCCAACTGCAATCTCTGAAAGAAAATACACAGGAGTTGGCAGTGGGCCTCCTTCGAAATAAACAGTTTTAACAAAGTCAGCAGACTCTTCCGAGATTGAAGTAAATTCCATTCCCTTAAGTTGAGTATCGACAGAAATATCTTTTCGCTTTTCCCCTACACCGATAGAGCGAACCCTAATATCGTCTACGACGATTTGCCTATCATTGAACACAAAACCAAACTCGTGCTGATGTTGGGATATAAATGCTTTGCCAAAGTCCAAATCCTCTGGCTGAGGAATCATAAGTGCCGATTCGGCACCCACATAACGCATATTTAAATAGCGCTCATGTATAATATGTGAGGGGTCAAAGAACTCTTTCTGAAGCTCAGAAGTGCCTTTAGCAGCCAATAACTCAAGTCTTTTCATAAGATGAGGATACGTTGTACTATTATATATCTCAGCACAAGGCTCTTGCTGCTCTTTTACTACATCAGCCAAGGCCATACCATAAGCACTCAAAAGAGAACTATGACGATGTATCAGTACTTCAGTTATGCCTAAAGATCGTGCAATAAAAACAGCATGTTGCCCTCCAGCACCCCCAAAAGAAGCAAGCCGATGTGTCGAAGTATTGTAACCTTTAGCTTCAGTTAACGTCCGAATAGGACGGATCATGGCCTCGTTAGCCACTTTTATGAATCCGTAGGCTATTTCTTCTATAGTCTTCCTAGACTGTCCCAATATATCCAAATCATGATTTATTTTGGCTGCCAGCTCCTTAAATTTAAGTACCGATGCTTCGATATCTAAACCTTCATTCTCATTTGGCCCAAATATTTTCGGAAAGAGCTCAGGAACAAGTCGGCCTAAAACCAAATTGGCATCAGTAACAGTCAAAGGCCCGTCTTTTCGATAGCAAGCAGGACCAGGATGAGCGCCAGCTGATTCAGGTCCTACTACGAACAGGCCATTCTGCCAAAATAGCCGACTACCACCACCTGCGGCAACAGTGTTGATATCCAATTGTGGACTTTGAATGGTTATTCCAGCAGTAGTAGTCTCGAAGACATGCTCATACCGCCCATCACCAAATCTAGAAACATCAGTGGAAGTACCACCCATATCAAAGCCAATGACTGGAATTCGGGTAGTGTCATCCCATGATGTCTGGGCATACCCAACAACACCACCAGCAGGACCAGACAAAATCGCCCTGAGCCCAGAAAATTGCGATACATCTACAAGTCCACCGTCAGATTGCATGAACTCGCACCGGGTATTCGACTGAGCACCCAATTCTCCGCTAAAACCAGACAGAAAGCCATTCAAATACCGCTTAGTCTCTGGAGTGAGATAGGCATCCGCAACAGAAGACATAGCTCTAGGAACTACCTTGATCATAGGTACTAATTCACTAGATAAAGTTATATATGATATACCGACCTCTTTAGCAATCACCGCAATCATTCTTTCGTGGTCCGGGAAGGTATATGAATGCATGAAACAAACGGCTATAGATTCGATGCCCTGATCTTTTAGAGCCTGAATATCATCCCTGACCTTTTCGGTATCTGGGGCTTTCAGAACTCTAACTGTTTCACCAGATATACCTTTTATTAGATCACCAGTAACATCAGTACGTACTCCTCTAGGGTCTTCAGCATAATCAACCAGAATCACTCTCTCATCTATTTCAAGCACAGAATCATACAGTACAGCGGGCTTTTGTATCTTTAAATCAAATATATCAGGTCTCGATTGATTGGCAATCTTCAAAATATCTTTAAATCCCTTGGTAACCAATAAAGCGCACCGTTCACCCTTGCGCTCCAGCAAGGCATTAGTGGCCACAGTAGTCCCCATACGAATTGATTCAATCTGAGAAGTGTCTATCTTCTCATGTCTACCTATGGGCTTCCCCGTATAGTGCTCTAGGACTCGTCTTATTGCTTCCCGTGGAGCATCTTCGTAGTTTGAAGGATCAACCGAGAGCAATTTGAAGGCGAAGTCTTCTCGACCAGGTTTACTAGCAATACAGTCAGTAAATGTACCACCTCTGTCAATAGCAATTCTAATCATCTACGAGGTAGCTTGCAATTGATTGCTGATATTGAAGAAGGGCCGTGTGTGGGGGGATTATAATGTGCCTGCTCCCAATTTCACTGGTCTTACACCGTTAGTGTTAGAATATGTCATAGCAACGCTATACGCATGAGCGGCCTCGATGAGATAAGTCGAACCCTAACGAAAGAGAGTCACGACAGGTAGACTCACAATATATATAGAGGTCCCAAGATCGGTGACACACTAAGAAAGTGCTAGTGAAGATTCTTATTATTAACTACTTTACCTGTATTAATCTTTATTACTATTCAAGGTGTTGAGGTTTTCTGATTATTCTTTCCTCGCTACATCTTTGGTTTACCTAATTCTATTTAGACTTCAGTAGACTAAGACTTCCGTCCGTAACTTTATTCTAACAAGTTATGAGCCCTGACTAGTCACACTGAAATCAATATAGATCAAGTCAATCCAATCAATAGTCTTTCTGCTTTAAAAACGAGTTACTCTCAACTCCATCTTCAATGGCTCCTGGACGTACTGTAACGTCTGCTGCGACAGCCTCGGCCACCGATCCAGCAATCGCAAGCAACGCCACCACAAATCAACCTAGAAATGAAACTTCCATATCAGAGGGAGCAATTAATACTTAGACCAAAAAATACTGAAAACAATACTTATACACAAAATCCTGAAAACAATAACTCAAGAGAACATGCTCAGTCAAACAATTTACAATGCCTGGTCATCAAAATGGAAACATATATCAACCTATGATGAATGGACCTTTTTATCTTTATCTACGTTAATCTCCAAAGGTTTTACTTTTTCTGCCTTCTTCACTCACTGGATTCTTGCATTTTAGCACTCTCCCACTTATATTGGAGCTTCCTGTCCTACAACAAACTACTTCAATTTCTTATTTGAAGGGCTTCCGAACTCTTTTCTCTGCTCTTACTTTGACTACTCGTCTTCTATCACAGCTCCATTCATTGGCGCATCTACTCATTACATAAACACTTAGGCCATTGCAACTCGGATCTTTTCAATCTTACTGCTCGTCTAAACGGCGCTATACCTCAAACTTCTCTTACAGCAAATTTTACACGCATCATCATTACTTTGTCATTCGACATGATTCCAGCCTTTATACTTATACACGCACATACCCCACTCGTGCCCAGCCATTCACCATACCATAAGAGTTTATACCTTTAATACCAGCAATCATCTTAATCATAGGGGTCTACCAGACGATAAAACACCTTGGCAACTTTACTTTAACAAAGCGAGGCCTCCTCCCCTGTCGTGGTTCCATCCCTTTGGATGTCGCATCTACTTTTCTGATCACAGCCCCCGAGCGACTTTCTCGCCTACAACTGACAAGGGCATTTTTCTTGGCTATAGTACCCTTCGTAAAGCATACATCGCATATTCAGAAACCACGAAATAATTCAAGGAGGTCATCGCTGCCATATTCATAGACACTGCGTTTCCCGCTGTCAACTTACTTACTCCAGATTCTGATCACTCTCTACTTTTTCCTCCAGAATCGCTCACTTCCCCAATTCCTCGCAGTCCTCGATTCCGCGCCCACCGTTCACAAATAGCCAAGCCAAGTACGCGTAATCGTCACGTCGCTACTTCCATTCATCACACTGACCATCAAAATCTAGAACGAGACCTAATTTATGAGGATCCTATGCGGTCTGCCCCTGCTAATAATTCTGTCTCTCTATCTCCTGTCCATGGTGTTCCCTCGTTGATGTCATTCTTTGCAAGATTTTCCGACCCGGTTGAGTATCCAAAGAGAGGGAGAATAGAGAAGACTTTGGAAACTCATACTTTAGCGTTAAAATCATCTTCAAACACTACCGCGCAGGAAGCACAACCGGTTTCAGCAGAGTTAGATGGCAACTCTTCGCACAGACACGAGATGAACAAATCCCAACTTATCCTCAACGAAGTCGAGTTTCCACCACTTACAATTAGAGACGCTGCCCAGTCTCCTGCCTCAGAGCAATGGCAGGAAGCAATGCAAAACGAATACAACTCACTCATTGGAAAACAGATATGGGAACTAGTACCCAGAAGAGAACTTACTGACCAAAATATTGTAGGCTGCAAATGGGTATTCAAGATCAAGCTGAATGAACACGGGCAGATAAACCGGTATAAAGCCAGGTTGGTCGCGCAAGGTTTCACTCAAAAGTTTGGTCAAGATTACTTTGATGTATTTTCACCGGTCATTTCATATTCCAGTGTTCGTCTACTGCTTGCATACGCTGCAGCTAAAAATTATCAAACCGCTCAAATAGATGTAGAGACGGCTTTCCTAAACTCCGTGCTCAAAGAGACTATATAGATGGAGCAACCACAAGGATTCGTTGAAAACCCAGACTATGTGTGTCGACTCAAACGATCTTTGTACGGGCTCAAGCAAGCATCACGAGAGTGGAACCGTACACTCACATCTTATCTAGAAGAAATTGGTCTACAGAACAATCAAACAGAACAGTGCATATTCCACAGCGG
This sequence comes from Tortispora phaffii, assembly GCA_030574555.1. Lineage (NCBI taxonomy): Eukaryota > Fungi > Ascomycota > Trigonopsidomycetes > Trigonopsidales > Trigonopsidaceae > Tortispora > Tortispora phaffii. The sequence goes on along the minus strand of JAJMFE010000009.1, from coordinate 114,128 downwards.
CAGCTTAGTAATTGGAATTTATGTTGATG
>JAJMFE010000009.1:84550-113999 GCA_030574555.1 Tortispora phaffii | reverse complement strand
TTGTCGTCCAGACATCACTTTCGCACTCTCCGCCATTGGCACTCACACCGTTTATCCCTCTCAAATTGCTTGGAACGCTCTAGTACGTGTTTTACGCTATCTTAAGAAAACACCTCATCTCGGTTTACATTACACTTCAGGAAATATGAATATTGAAGCTTATGTCGATGCCTCCTACCATAATCGACCAAATCACAAATCTACAACTGGATGGATCACTCAAGTTGGAAACAACACTATAAACTGGCACACGAAGAAACAAACTACTACTGCTCAATCTACTGCAGAAAGCGAAGTTATTGCTTACGCATCAGTGTCAAATTACCTAACTCACCTTTATAATCTAGGACGTGAATTGAACATCATACCAAAAGATATACCAGTTATTAAAGAAGACAATACGGCATGCATTCAAGCGATATCAGGAAATGTCGTACGCTCGAATTTAGCATATCTTGGAACCAAATTACAAGTGTTACAAGAAAGAATTGACAGAAGCCATCAACAAGTTATTCATGTGGAATCAGAACATAACCATGCAGATATGTTAACTAAGCCGTTGCCTAGACAGAAACATTCTTACCATGCCAGCTCCATTATGCAATTACCCGAAATCGAGATAGCTGGATGCTAGAATGAGAGGGAGTGTTAGAATATGTCATAGCAACGCTATACGCATGAGCGGCCTCGATGAGATAAGTCGAACCCTAACGAAAGAGAGTCACGACAGGTAGACTCACAATATATATAGAGGTCCCAAGATCGGTGACACACTAAGAAAGTGCTAGTGAAGATTCTTATTATTAACTACTTTACCTGTATTAATCTTTATTACTATTCAAGGTGTTGAGGTTTTCTGATTATTCTTTCCTCGCTACATCTTTGGTTTACCTAATTCTATTTAGACTTCAGTAGACTAAGACTTCCGTCCGTAACTTTATTCTAACAGTTAGGATGTGAAAATACCAAAGGTCCTCAGGTCGCCTCAAAGTAGGTTTTTCGTTAGGCAGTACTTAATTACTTCGTATTTCTCAATAGTATACTCAATACTATGCAGGTTGAATACAATTAGTGTTAGAGAAAAATACTATTAGAACTTTTACAACTTTGCCAACCAGAAGTGCTATAATGTATGAGGAAGAGTGCTAATGTACTTACTCATGAGGCACGAGGCAAAACTCTAACAAAATGAACAAGTTAATATCATACATAAAATTGACTCATGATCTCCGGCAGATTATACCAATATTCTAAACCGTCAGAGTTTACCTTTATAATGATCCAGAATACTGCAGAGACATTAGGGATCCAATGAATGTCAGGATCAAACGACTCCGAACTTCAACAATATCTTCCGGAACTAACCAGATGAGCGCACCCAGCTTTCGAGCGATGGATATGGCCAGTTTAGCATTTGCGTACTTAGCCTCTTCAGAATTACCAGTTTCAACCAAATCATAGTCCACGTATCCTGGTTTTAGGCCATGGAGAACATCCAAAAGGAAAATTCCATTTGATAGACTGGGGTCTTTGAAGGACCTAATTGAACTAGACTTCCCTCCTTTTTTGGAAGTTTCTTGAGCCCACTTCAGCATGTCTGAATCAGAGACTTCTCGACCACCTTTAGATAAACTCTTGAGAGTTTCGACTATATTACGACGCATAAGCTGCCATACAAGACCTAATGTAAGAGTCTTTTGACCATCGGTAATATCTGCACCTTGGATACCCACTAGAGAGAATCGATTCTGGATACCGAGTTCTACTGCGTAGTTCGTATTTTCCATCTGTTTGAAGCGAGACATCTCAGCACCATTTGCCGGGCGCTTATTAATATGCCTGGGGTTAGTTGAGCCTGGAATAACCTTTTCGAAAGCCTGGAGAAGAACAGTTCCATCCCGGAGATCATTGTATAAGTTTACCACGGTAGGCTCAACTTCAAGCGAGTTCAGCCATAGAGTAAAAACCCGAGCCTCGCGTTCGCCTTCTGCATCAAAATCTTCAACATCAACCTTTTCTTCCTCAGTGATAGGATCTAACCCAGGCCAAGTGTTGAAAAGATGAGCAACAAACGCCAGATTAAGTTTAGGATTCCCAGCAACAAGAGATGTAGCAGTCAGGTATTTGCGGCAGCCAATTTTATCAGCAAACTGAAGAATCTGCTCTGCGCGTTGAAGAAGATCAGCTGTCTGAAGTGGAGCCTTAGAACAGACATCTGGCTTGAGTTGGTTAAGCAAAATGGTGTAGTTCTCACCGTCACAAACGTCCTTGGAAAAGTTGGCAACACGGCGGTGCCAGCCTGCAGCCTTCAGGTGATAGTTAAACCAGCGCAAAAGAATTTGCTCTGGTGGGAGTCGCAGAAATTCCTCTAAAGTCTCATCGTCTTCTAGCAACCGATACAGCTCAGGATGAAGCTTGATGTCAATCTTACTTAAAAGTCCACGACGAATAATTTGCCAGATTAAACCCAGAATTAGAATTTCTTGTCCTTCAATAATGTTATCCGCAGAGACATTTACCACCACGCATCCAATTGCTTTGGCCGAATTAATTACCATATTGGCGTTCTCGGTCATAGTAAAAGTATTTAACGGTCTATTTGGCCTTGGCCTATTAAGAACACGTTCATCAATGGTCTCTGGTACTGCATCGTTGATTAGTTTAGAAAGAAGGAGGCCGTCACGACATTCATCGAAAATCTGAAAAGTATCTGTGGGAATAGGAAAGCGGTGTCCTATATCTGGATCTCCGGCAAGTACGGAATTGATATGACGAGTGAATTCAGTACGCTCTTCCTCATTAATAGTATGAGTAGTACCACTAGACGCACCGGTAACGACAATTCGATCTTTCTGGACAGACATTTTGGCCCCTCCACTCTTAAGCTTAGAGACTAAAGTTATATAATCTTCGAGTTCGACTCTTCCTGAAGCATCCACCCCCACAGTCTTCAATGTCTGACGAACTTCATCATATGACCATCCACCAGAATTTACCAAAGCTTGAACAACCTCTTGTTTCTCGGCCCAACCATTGTCATCCGCGTCGATTCGACGAAATTGGTCAACCAATTGTAAAATTTCCTCTTGAGATAAAGCAGGAAATTTTCGCTAGGTTAGCTAAAAGAAAATCACAGAGTCTTAGACAATCCGAGATACGGTTTAATGCTATACTTACTTGAAGCTGTAATACATTCATTATTGTATCGAGGCTGAAGGTGGATGCTAGTGTAGCGATATATAAAGCCAACCCGCTCTGGGTTAGGGTTAGATTATCTCTCGAGATGGCAGGGAGTGTTAAAGTTTTGTCTACTGCTATTGGGTAATAACAGTGCTAACCGATTACGAAGTCATGTGTGGGAAGTACTTAGATAAATCCCACAGGGAAGTCGATACAGACTTATGCAAATAAGTCTCTATCTGTAATTTAGCGTATTGGTAAGATAGCCGTATCAATTATAGATAGGTAATCAAGGATGTACATGTATAGAATGTATAGTCTACTATGTTCAAATATCGTAGTTTAACAAGCCCCTTCGGAGTAGCTGGATGGAATTAGCTACGTCCTCCGACACTTGGGGTTTGTGAGGTTCTCAGGAACATGATACATCCCCCTAGGTTTACTGTGTAGAGCCTCTCGTGCACTCTAACACCATAGCTAGGCTATGCCCAGACTATTTGCCCAACCTTCTGACTTGAGGCTCTCCTGTCTTATATACTAATTCAGGAGTTACCCTGTGTTAAGTTAGCTAATTGACTTAAACTGAGCTTAGGCATCCCGTTGGGTTAGGCTCTTCTCCATCCAGATCAACAGGGAGCCCTTTCAATTAGCTTGATGATTGGTAGTTAGATATTTAGTGGCAGTGTAGAGGAAACATTATTCAACATTATAAAAGTAAGAGAGAATCCCACATAATCAGTTATTGGCCTCAATTAGTTATGATTTCTTTGGCTTAGAGACATAGAAATACGTGAAAGTTGCGTATCTTGAAGGCTTTCTAGTGTAAAAGTGTCCTATGAAAGTCATTAATTCGTTGTAATGTGCCCATGAGTACCCGAGGCATACAATAACTGATGAAAAGCATACTACTATACTGTATTATGATGTGAGAGACCCATAATATAATATTTTAGTGACGGGTATCATTTTCGTTTATCGATAGACCAGACTGCAGATCAGCCTGCTGTTCTGCAGTGTTCTCAAAAAGTACAGGTGCTCTGCTCGGCGATATTGGAGGCAAAGGACCGGCTAGAAGCGGACCTTGAGAGAGACCCGTAACATTATCTTGAAAACAGTTTATCGGAGACTGGCTTTTCAGACGAGCTAAAACATCCTGATTATAAGGAAACACAGTAGAGCTGCCGCGGGGTTTCCTTAAAGGGAATATGTAATCCAAGGGATTCGATCCGAAGACTTCCACCCAATTCTTCCTAAAACCTACATTGAATGGGTTATCTCCAGGTTGACAAAGAGCAACAAGCCGAGAATTATCCTCCAAAGCAACGTTAACCATGTACTGGTAGCCTGGACTCATTTCTTCAATCGTCGTTAGATTCATTGAGATCATATACAGATGCTGACCAAAAAGAATCACAGTGAAAATAAAAAAAATCGATAAAATAACAAAAGCGGCTATTATCTGGCCATTCACATACCCGATGTGATCAATCATGAACGGCATCTTTGCTGCTATTGTGACTAGAGTGAAAATGAATGCAATATTGGCATGGAGGATTAAATTAAAAAAAAACGTAAAGTTACTGTATCCTATAACTTTTCCAAGCCAAAGACAGTAATGGTCCATTTTAATTACACATTTACCTATTTCTGAAGAGTGGTGAGTTCGGTCTGGCTTGAATACCTGGCAAACAGAACACCATCTTGGTCGGCCATCTTGTTCACATATAAAGGCTTCCGGAGCGTTATCATCATATCCATTACCAGAATATACTTTTTCCGGATCTATCTCTACAGAATGTCGTTTTAACAATCCTGGACCTTCAATTATGACTCTAGTCAGACTAATCAGTATAATTAGAAGTTCCCAGGATATGACTGTAATGTATGCTATACCCTCTGTTCGATTTTTCTGCCGATAAACAATATTCCCTTATATTAGTAAATGTTTTGTTCAAATATTGAAGGTACTTACAGCTGAATGGACCAATGTAGACGTATGCGGCATAGGCACAAATCAGGGTCACTGTCACATTCACGAGTTTCATTATGCGGTAATGCAAGGTCCTGTCCATCTTTCTTTTATTCTGTGACATTTTTTCAATTATTTATGGATTTATTAACAAACCTTGTTACGAGCTCACATAGAACTGCCATAGAATCTACGGTGAATGAGCTTTCTAGGTAGTTTGATGGAAAAGTTGAATATTCAAACTCAAAGGGTTTGGCCAACAATTTTTCAACAAGATTATTAAAGGTAGTACTTTGCGTAAGAAAGGTATTTAAAAACACCAATAAATTTATTTACTACTTGATATATCATTATTTAATAATTGAGATATGTTTATTGCAAAAATCCGGTGATAAAGTCCAAGATTAGTGCCGAAGCAAGGCCAACCGAAATTTGTCGCTTTTGTAGCGAATCAAACACAGTATCTAAGGCTTGATCACAAGATCTGGAACCAATAACAGCACGTAAACTCTCAGGAACCAATTGAGAGGTAAACAGTTCCCTTGCTCTAACAGCCATCTCCTCCTTCTCCAAGTTATTAGGTTCTTCATCGGGCTGATTATTAAATGCTCCATCTATACATGAACTCATTGCTTCGGCTATCGACTGGGCGGTACCTACTTCACCTAAAATACGGTTAATATCTTGCCGAATAACTGCCAGAGATTCGCCCGTATTTCTGAGCACAGCTTCTCGGATTACTGTCAACACTGTCTTTCGCAAGGTCCAAGCGTTGCCTAGAGAAAGAATCTCATAGAGAATCCCAAAATAAATATCCACGAAATGTCGCGTTTCCTCTGTATTCACCACTAGATAATCTTCAGGGTAGTCTATACAAAGCGTTTCATCAACTCGTGTTGAACTTGTCTCTGAATTTTGACCAATAGAGGCCACTGGACGAATCGACGAGAACGTAGGCAAACTAAAGTCGTCTTGTTCATGCTCTTCCACATTAACTGAGGTATATTTCCCAGATGGAGAGGTATCTCTTGAAGACCACATATTCTTTTCTGCCCGTCTTCGTGATACGACAGCGTCTTTAGATTTTTCAGGAAGGCATCCGTCAATGAGTTGGATGCCACTTTTCATCAAGACATCCTTGATACCACCACCAGCAAGTGTCAAATCTTTAAATCTAGGGATCCCAGTAACTGAGGTTTTATGAGGAGATGAACTTCTGGTTCTTTCTTTTTTGCTCAAAAACTTACGCAATGCGTCAGTTGTGGCTAGTTCTGGAATGTTGACAATCTTACTTAAGAATGTTTCGACTTGAACTGCACAATTTGAGGAAGTCATGGATGCTTTCAAATCAGGAACTTTAGGGGCTGGAGTTATTCCTGAAACACGACTCACTTTTTCTATAATATCTGAAAGTTTTTTCAGTTCAGAATAGTCGCGAACAATAACCCAACCAGAAGGCGATTCAGGATCCGGTTGAACTGATATTATGAACTCTGGATTAAATTTATTAAATTGAGTTGCAATGGATGATAGTTTAAAACTATTATCTACATTACAAGTGCCTACAGAAATGGTTGCTTGAAAGACTGTAGGCAGGTTTCGACGACAAGGAGACCCATTATCATCTGTGGAAGCGAGAGATCGTGCAGGGGATCTATCAAGCTCAGATTTTAGACTAGCGGTTGACTGACTGTCAACAGCACAGACGGCTGGTTTTCTAGTGGGCGTTATCCAAGATACACTTGACATCCCTAAATCTGTGCTTTTAACAGCCTCGGAAATTGCATCATCAACCACATTCTTGGCCAGTGGTTTCGACTGATGAGATTCAGTTTCACTTACACCAAGGGCTGTAACGATTAATGTATTGATGAAATGCGGGTCTCCAATTTTACTGGCTAATGCTTCCAGAACATAGGTAGAGAACATCTCAGTCATCAAGTGTGAGAACGGAGGACAGTTCATATATTCACTTTCAATGAATTTCGCGAGAAAGTCATTGGACACGCGACGGACTCGCTGTGATTGTATATGAGAATTAGTCAGAGTAGCTATCACAGATTGTGGATTCTGATCGATAAAGCTATATACATCACCTTGGTATTTCTGAAATTCATTAAGATCCCGAAGAAAGGCCATTATTGTAGAGGCACCAGACAGAGAGCAGAGAAGAATAACATCTACTGCTCTATGTTGCTGGACGTGAGAAGTTAAATTCACTATAAATTTAGTTAATAACTTCTCGCAAGACTGAGGGAAAAGTGTGTCAACAGTAAGTGAAGTATACCAGGATCTCACATAATGCTCCATTAACAACTCTTTAAGACGTACAAGCTGTTTCTCCACCTCTAATGAGACGTTCAGCGTTTCATCAGACAGATCATATTTCTTCAATCCAGTAACATAAGTTTTTTTGAAGCGCATGACCAGTTGATCCAGAATTCCTTCATGGGAATTTGACCAAGAACCTAAATAATTTGATAGAAGTATTCCCACAAAACAACCCACAAAGAACCAAATACCAATGGAGTACACAGCATACACAACAAAAACAAGAAACAAGACAATTTTTGGATTTTTAGCAAGCTCCACAAAGCTAAATTGAGAGAAAACGTCCTTTAAGGTGTATAAGATATCACTTAAGAAAAAGTCTGACGACATATATTCAGTAGTATCGTCAATATTATCCTGATTAGCATATCTTCCAATTTTAGGGCCAGAGGCATATTTCAAGGTTGACGCTCTTCGTCGAAGCGAAGATATATATGGTTTGATTGTATCATGAGATTCTCCTATATCTTCAAAATGATCCTGAAAACCAGGATCTTCTTGCATTTCATAATAGTATTCTCTTCTGGAAGGTTTCGTTTGTTTGTAACACGTTTTCGGATGTCATTCAAATATATGTGCGGTTGGGACCAGGTACAAAGCATATGTATTATATAGGATGAGTGATCGGCAAAATTGCAACTTAAGAACTAGTAAAAAAATAAAAAAAATAGAAATAAAAGGAATATTTATTTGGAAACTGTTAGTAACTCATACATCAATCCGTTCGTAAAACAATAGGTAAGCTGTTTTGCTTTCGTCATTATCAGTCGACTCCATACCAGAGGCATCAGCACAATCATCATCATCTAATTCACTCCACGAAACAGATCCATTGGTAGCTTCCGTTTCCGATTTCTGAGTCACAGGAGAATCACCACTATGATCATTAGATGACGCCCAAAGTAACTGTTTCAGCCCTAACGGCATCACACTTTCATCATCAACCCGACACCATCCACTGGCCGCACCGCTATTACTTAATAGATCGGCAGTGTAGTGACCACTTGAGGTATTTTTACCATGATGATAAACCACACCAAACAATCGATACCTTGGTTGCTCGGATCCATTGTCATAAACTTCTTTAGGAATACGGAGTTCAGGTTTGATCATGACTGGTTTCTGGTTTTTCGTGAGCTCAACATAACCATGAGATACAACTTTTGCCAGAAACCGTTTTAACTGTACAATGAGAATTCTTGGCAGAGTTCCCAGAGTAGTAATTTTGCAGCCTTCGCTATCTTCTAATTCAATAGTTTCTGGTAGAGATAGGCGCTTTATGCTGTCCTCAACAGTCACTACCGAGTCATCAGATATATCCACTTGAAGTTCCAAAAATGGCTGATCTGTGCATATTCTTCGGCTCTTAATTCTAGTGTCAAAGTTGAATGAGCCAAAGAATAGATCTGATATTGGGGTTCGTTTGAGTTCAACGGATTGGTGCTCTGTTTGAGTTTTCTTAGGAGTTACTTCAGACCAACCATCGCCAGTGTCTGGCTTAACTGAATTTCTCGGAGACAAACGATTACCCCCGTTGACAACTGGCAAAGCATTTTGTTGCTGCTTGAGCACAGATAGCATTTCCTCGTGCAGTCTGTAAAGTAAACAATTAAGAAACTCCGCAGCATCATGTTGTTCACCATACACCATATCTGAAGAAATAAACTTGAGCAATTCTTCATAATCAAGACTAGCATCATAAGCATCAATGCCAGCCTTTCTTTGGCGAGAAAGTTTTTCATAAGCCAGAAAGATATCATAGAGGATATCTAGACTAGGGACATTGGGATCAGGGTCTTTTCGATTTATAGAACCTAATTCCTTGATTACTCGAAAAACATGAGGAGAATTGATCAGAATTTGCAAAACTGAGTTCATAAAACAAGTCGATTTCGTGTTAACCAGGCCAGTAGGTTTCAATGACCGAAAAGCAGGCGAATACGCATCAAATTGAATCATAGCTTCAGCCAGTTTTCTACTAACCTTAGATCCATTAGTGTCCGTAGAATTATTATTGCCGGAAACACTAAATTCAAGTGAGGATTGGAGCCCAGGCGGCTTTCCCAAGCCGCTCTGCAAGGTAGAATTACTCGATGGATTTGCAGCATTAGCCGCAGAAGCATAAGTGAAAGACGCGCCTTTTGTAGTAGGTGTCATATGTTCAAAACTAGACTTAGATGATTTACCTGGTCTTGAAGATTGGTTGGTTAAAGACACAGGAGAGGAAATAGAAGGTGCAGTAGAAGACGAAGGAGAAGAAGCAATTGGTGTAGAGGAATTAGTAGATCGAGGGACGGAACGTGGAAGAGCCAAAGGTATGTTAGGAGTAAAAGAGGAAAGGGTACGTGGGAACTGTTCCGAAACTTGATTAGCAGATAGTTCGGATTTTGAAACTGACAAGACATAAGAACGACTCATCTGGCTGCGAGCTGCGCCCGGTCGCAGTTTGGCAAAGATTTTTGAACGGCTATTGGGTAGTTTAACATGGTCATTCTCTTTCTTTGATCCATGGGCCGAAGACGGGACAGATGGCAGATGACTTGGCTTAGCATAAGTAGTATTTGGATCATCCGATATATGGGAATTCTGAAACTGTGATTCCAGTCCAGAATAGCTAGAAGGAGCAACGGTAGGAGGCGGCTGAGAAGTATAAGGCACAGTATTCGGAAATGCTGAAATTCCATTGGTAAAGATATTCTGCTGGTGAGCAGCAGCAGTACTTACCACGGGTGGAGCGTTGTATGGATACGGTGCCTGCGGTTGAGGTTGATAAGGGGGCTGATCACCAGGAATGTATTGAGAGACCATCTGCGCAGGAAAGTTATACTGGTTGTAATAAATCGGATCAGGCATAGATGGAGGCCCAAAGTTGGGGTTAGGTACTTCTCCAACAGGGGGATATTGCTGGTAACCTTGTTGCATCTGAGGATAAGACTGAGGATAGAAGTAAGGATTATACATGTTACCGTACTGATCAGTCATGTACATTTGTTGCATAGGAGTTACGTAATAGCTTGGTTGTATAGGAGGAGGAGGAGGTGGTGGTGGTGGAGGTGGGTGGGGCGGATGAGGTAAGTAGCCATATTGCGGATGCTGGAGCTCGGAGTGACGATCCTCGGGGGCTTCAGACATAGACATAGTGAAGAGTTAGAACAGAATAACTCTTACAACTTAAGCTGAAGAAAAAGAAGAACCTTTAATCTGCAAGTAAACTTAGGGACAAGATGACCGCACTTCAGTTCACACTTTGAGTGAGGAGAATAGATAAGACTGCCAAAAGAAAATGGTGATATGGAAATTGTTAACTTAGTTATGTGCGTAGTGCTAAGCTTTGCTAGGCTATATAACTCCGGCTGAAAATTCAGTAATTTACTAGACAAGTAAAAAAAAAAATAATACTATTAGTTATCCGACAAAAGTCCAGATGTCAGGTTAAACTTCGCACGCAAAGAATAATCCTGTGTTGAACGGATTCTTGTAAAAGAAATAAAATCCTGGAAAATGAGACTGGGTTGGTTGGGTGAATTGGATGATGGGTTTATTCTGACGTTGTCGGGACAACTTCGTAGCGTTCAATTCTCGATCATAAGAACAGTAGAAAATACTGGAGCTCGGTCGACTCCGGCCTAAGCGTTATAAGGGAGATTGAATAGCCACTGTAAACAGAACCATTACATACGTAAAAGTACTATATTTTTCAAGAAATGATTAGGCTGTCTATTGTTTTCAGATCAAAATATTAGGATCATACGTCTTATAGTAACATGGAAATTATAAATGTAACTTATATAGCTATACACAGGTTGAACCATAAGATCAATTATCATGTACTTGTTTGACCGACGCCTTGAAAACTTTCCCTCCATAGTGTATCAAGTAGCAGGCAAGTAAATGCGCGCAGGGTAGACTAGGTCTCTTGCGCAGACCACCGAACCGTCGATCTTTTATCTTGTTATCAAAGCATAGTAATCTGTTCTCAAGAAATATCCGTGAGGTACATGAGGCTCGGCGAGTTGGAGACTCCAGACTAGAGGCTTGATCTGAAGGGATTCGATGTGAATTGAATGTTTCACATCCACAATGCCAAGCGGTTACGTGAACTTGATATCCCTGGCCTCGCTCAACCACAGTATACCCTTTGCCACGTTTAGTCACAGCCCCACTATCAATAAAACCTAGGGACATTGCTAGATTATCAAGTACTGTATCCAGTAATACTATGCGAACTTTAACTTCTTCAGAGGCATTATCTAAAATTTCCTCTATGTCTTGATTTTCTTGATAACAAAAGTCCAGCTCCTGAGCTAGCTCATTAACTAAAGCATCAACCAGGATCACTATTTCATCTATCATATACCTTTTAGTTTGCTCGATATAATACAGTTCCTTGAGAATTAACCGGCGAGTTTCTTAATTACTCACTGACCCTCCTCTTAAAGGTGAGATCGAGGGTAGAAAGAATCTTTAACCTTATATATTGTCGTAATGCTCGTTTCTACAAAAGAACTATATTCATAAATCGAGACTTATTAATAGATAGTATACTATATAATTAAATGCTATAAATCTTATGGAACTTGAAGTAGTATACCTATTTTCGTACTTTTTCTGCTTTGATTGTCTTCCGTTCAAGTTCATCCCAGTCATCTGCCGACTCCTCTTCTTCATCAGCATCAGCAGAACCATCTGATTCAGCAAAGTCAGATTCTTCTTCGGAATATTCATCATCGTCTTCATCAGAAGGATCAACATCACTTACTTCAAACTCAGAAGCAGATTCACTTTCATCTCCACTGCCTTCATCGTCAGAGTCAGTACTCAAGAAACTCCAGCCGCCATTCTCGAAGAAATCATGAGGATCCGATTGGACCGTCTTCATAATCTGATTCCAATTCAAGTTAAGAGGTCCTTGATAGTACACGAGATCGACTTCATTCAACCAATCTTGAACGGCTTCCAATTGTTCCATAGGAATGGAGTTGATATGAACCACTGGACGAGAATAATCCTTAAATACAATTACCATATCAAAATTTTTCAGACCGAACTGAATACGCTCTAAATGAACAATCTCAATATCAGCAAGAGTAATGACCAAGAATGGTGCATCAATCAATTGCACTAAACAGTCTGTTGTCGGCTGACACAGAACGTTGGCTCGAAAAGGAACTCCATTAAATCCAAGATCTCTGAATGGCACATCTACCTCAAATGCCCCATTAGACGCATCTGTGATCTTTTCTGAAAATGCCTTAAATTCTTTATTAAGCGCAGCGCGTCGTCTCCGGTCTTCTTGTTCTGCTTCCAACTCGTCTTCATCACCGTAACGGTATTTGCGGCGACGATTGCCTGTTTCATCAAATTGAACATCTGATGCTTCCCTAAAAAATTGAACATCATACGTTTTTCGTTTTCCAATCATGATAGGGGTCTTCAAATGAGCATGAATTAACGCAATCAATTCATGGTCACAAGGCTGGAAAAATAAATGCTTGATATTGCTAAATAATACATCAATCTTCTGATCAGGACGTCCTTGGACTTGGTAGCGCAAACCATTTTCATGAATATCCAAATAACCAGGAAGACGTTTATTATCGGGATGAGGACGGACAAATACAGAATCTAGACGTAAGGGACGATGTGAACGAATCTCAATAAGCTTAGCTTGCTTCACCACATCTTCCATTTCTTTCTTCTCTGCTTCTCGTTTCACCGCATTACGTTTCATATCAGTGATGGTTTTGCAAATATCCGCAAAGCGAGTATGATCACGGGAACGAAGTGATATAGTGCGAATGAAATGTGCATTGGGATTATCATAAGGTAGGTCCTCTTTCTTGGCCATTATTTGGCCAGGAGAATTGAAATTGATACGCATCATAGTGTAATCACCTTCATCATTCTTGCTAACATTTTTGATAGAATTAATATGAAATGGAACGGGACGGCCGTTAATGGGAACAATTACCGACAAGGATTTGGAATCAACCACTACTCGGAGATCTTTGACCATAGACGGCAGCTGAGTATCTCGTCGAAATGATTCATACTTTCTGAAAACAGGTTTTTTGTCTTCATCATCTACAGCAGTTTCGTCCGCAAATCTTTGACGACCTGCTTCAAGAAGTTTACTGCGAAGCTCAGCCTGATGCTCTTTACGACGAGCCTCTGAGCTTTCTTCTTGGGTTTGATTTTCACCACGAAGTTTGCTCTTGAGAATGGCACTAGGTGCCTTTCGAGTGTCTGGCTTCGATTTGGCCTTCTTCTCCTCATCGGATTGATCGAAATAGTACGCTACATCAGACAGAGACTTGGGAGAGTCAGTAAGGACGATATTTTCGGATGCTGATACAAGGACAGTATCAATTAGCAATAACGAGTAGACCTTAGCCTTGGAATCAGTGACACCCGGAGACTCCAAATCAGAAAAGCCCAAAGATAGACAGAGAGTCATTCCTTCTTGAAAAGGTTGAGTATTCTTTGCGTTAAGAAGAAAAGAAGAATCCCTAAAATCGATGCCGATACTCCAACCTATAGTCTTAAGAAACGCAGATTCGAGTTCCGGATTTTCAGCCTTAATCATAGACACACATGCATTATAGACTTCGTTTGCAGGAACACCAACTTTGATAGTCTGTAAGGCTTTTTCTTGTAGAGACACTAAAAAAGAATAGTATTTCTCTTGTAATTTTGTGGGATCAACCATAAAAGTGCGACCGACGTTAGAACAGTAGGATTTATATCGCAACCCGAGTTCAGCAATAACAACCCCCGGATGAATAATATTGTTATCTGATTGACTCGATGGACGTAGATTGTAATGTCCACCAGACATGATGATTGGAGTATAAGACCACTCTAACTGAGTCGGGTCAAAATCAGAACCAATCTTTGTGATTCTTGATGAGGTAATAAAACTCTTCTTGTCAAGAATGTCTTCCAGCTGCTCAGTGATCTTTTGATGAGAGATCCGACGACCTTCATCAATGATTTTAAATAGTTCATCGGAAAGGTAGCCAGACATGGCTGCAACAGAGGCCTTTGCAGCTCCTTTTATAGTTGAGATCTCGGAGGAGTCTTTCTGGCGCATAACTGAGGACACAGCAGCAGAAGCATCAACAAAAGTCAATTCCTTTCCACTGTTTTCCAGAGCAGAGTTCCACTCATCTACAAAGGTACCAGCAAAACTATCTTTGGCAAAATGTGCAACTTTTGAGCCAAGCTGGGAAATGATGGACGAGAAAATCTCAGCATTGTGCTGAGCATCTTTAGTACGGGCAAGTATATGAACATTGTCTGCTTTCAAGGGCTCCAGGTGACGAGCTTTAGAAGCAGAAGTGGCAAAATAGATTGCGTCGGGTGTAACTAAGAACAACGTGGTGGGAAACTCATAGCCCAACAACCAAGTACAAAGGGCAGTACTACGTTGATATGGATGACTGTCGTCACTTTTACCAATAACCACCAAGAGAGAATCAGCAGAATCCAGTGAGCCGTTAGTAAATAGAGCCTGAAGACTCTTTAATCGGCGAAGAAAGGCTTCGCGATCGATTTTAACTTCGGCCATCAGTAATAGAAGCGAAGGAACTCGTAACTGAATTAAATGTAAGCCTCAGATAAATAAATTCTACTCGAAAGAGGATAAAAACAACTGCTTAAACCGGATAACCAAAGCGAGGCTGAACTATACACAAGTAGTTCTGCACTTGAATTTAAAAGAGAAAGAATAGCTAGTAACTAGAGACGCGTTAAGGTTAGGTTGTTAGCCACAGAGGGCGGGAGGAGGTAAAGTACAGGATGGGAAAAACACCATCTAGCCCTAACAACCCTACCTGTAACTCTGGCTGGGATTTGTTGCTGCCAAGTCATATGTAATTAGTGGCCCTTTCAAGAAACCCATACCACCCTTGCTCGCTTAATATTACATATTGCGCTAATTCTGGTTTAAAAAACAGTGGAAAAAAATTATACTATGGCACAAGACGAATACGATATTTTATTTAAAGGTAAGTAAATACCCAGAACAATCTTAGAAGGTGAAGCTGTTTTTGTGTACTACAAATACAAGTGGTCCCTGTCTCCTCTTTCTTGCACTTCATGGTACCGGAGACCATATCTGATATGACAATATGCCGTACATAACCGATGATCTAATAACGTAATGTACCCTAGATATATTGATCATCAGTTTTAGCATTCTCTCGGTAAAGGGCAGGCCAGGTGTGATCTCTGGGGCTTCCATAATCCTGATTCTAACGCAGTGGTGCTTATCGGCGACTCAGGAGTAGGCAAGTCCAATCTTCTTACACGGTTCACTCGCAATGAGTTTAATCTAGACTCACAGAGTACTATTGGGGTGGAGTTTGCCACAAGGACTATTCAGGTTGATGGTAAAACCATCAAGGCCCAGATCTGGGATACTGCTGGCCAGGAGCGTTACAGAGCCATCACGGCCGCTTATTACCGTGGCGCGGCTGGTGCATTATTGGTGTATGATATTGCACGGGAAAGCTCGTACGAGAACATATCCCGTTGGCTCAAAGAACTTCGTGACCATGCTGACTCTAATATTGTTATCATGCTTGTTGGAAATAAAAGCGACCTGAAACATCTTCGAGAAGTTCCAGCCGAACAAGCTCGAAGCTTTGCTGCCGAACATAATTTATCTTTCATTGAGACCTCTGCTCTCAATGCATCTAATGTAGAGGAAGCTTTTACCAACATTCTCACCGAACTGTATGAAATTTACAAGGTTAAACAATTGGAGAATGGGGATGCTAGCCATCGTCCGGGAGATGGTACTACGATTTCTTTCTCGCCTACTTCTGGCGACGAAAAGAAATCCAATGGAAACTGCTGCTAATTCTACCAACCCTAAATTCGATACTTTTTTCTAAACGTCTATGGATATTCTTCAGCCTTCGATATTAGACAAATTATCTATGATAGTTATGCTATCCACCGTAAACGATTACACTCAACCAAAACATTAAAACCAAATAGACGGGGTGGGAAGGATAGAAAAGAAGAAAAATAATAACAGTAATGAGAGTATTTTTTTTTTATTTTTTTATTTTTTAAAAAAAAAATAACAGAATTCATAAGTTTTTCTACTATCTATATACTTCAAGGTAAAACTGATTAGGCAGGAACCGTATAATCCTCTTCATCCTCCTCTTCATCGTCATCCTCCTCAGGTAGTTTTTCTTCAGTAGAATGTTCTTTTCTAGCATCTCTGCTTTTGCGTTCTTCCTCTTCGATTCTAGCATAATCAATCTTTTTGCCTCGGGTGCGGCGTCCTACAACAATATTACTAGTATCGATTTCCGACAAATCATCCTCATCCGCATCCTCGATCACATCATCTGCACCTGGATCACTACCAGAATCTGATTCACTGTCATCATCATCATCTTCTTCTTCTTCGGCCTCGACTTTCCTGCGCTTCTTGGCTAGACCTGCAAACCGACTGCCAGATGGCTTAGCAACTTCGGACGGCTTTGAGGGAGACTGTTTAGGAGGTGCTGAGGAATCCGTGGTAGTGACAGGTGCCTCTTTCGTAGCAGCTGTGGTTGATTCTACAGATTCAGCATCTTCTGCTGGGCGTTTGATTGAGTTGTCGTCGTCAGCCATAGTTTTAATTGTGGAAAAAGGAGGAATAAATGGCGCGGCCGACAGAATGTTCTATTGAAGTAATGTTGGGATACCAGGGGTGGGATACAGTTAGTTCCCTAGAGTTTGTCCAAAGGAGAAGCGTTCGTGATTACATGTCGCATTACTGCCAATGATGGAAAGGGTATGTCAATTATCAAGATAGAAAGATCTAAATTAGTGGGAAAATCATAACAATACAATGTTCAATAAATTTCAATATATAATCCTATCCAAAGAGAAAAGAGGGAGAGACGAAAAGTAAACTTAAACGGAAACTATTATCAAGAGGGGAAGGAGGGAGAGCGGAAGAGAGAGAGAGAGAGAGAGAGAAGGCTGCAGCTAGCATTTGGCCAACTATTGAGGTTACTGGTGGTTATTGAGCTCATTATTCCAAGATAGATAAGAATGATCTCCCAGACGCCGGGGTCGAATTAAGTGACGCAGAAGGAAGATCACAGCCAACAAAATACATATAGCAGCAACAACGAGATACGCTATACCAAGGAAGGGGTTACGTCCACCGATAACGGTTGTAGTCGTCAGTAGAATGCTTTTCGTACCTCCGTACAAGTTGGATGGAAAGTTAAGGGCTGCATCGATCTGATAGCGGCCCGAAGACATAGTGGCGGTGGTATTTCTTCGAGCTAGTTTTGCAAAATTAGGCAGGCCAGACACCATGAACCAATTCTGTAGAGCTTCATCTTCAGCTATGTTAAGAAAGTTAGACTCCGTATAACCTTCGGGATATCGAAGAGCCCAATTAGGAGGCGGCACAACATCAGTATAGTTATACTCGGTTTTCACAAACCGATCGGAAGAAGCATCCCATGAGATACCTTGGGTAGTCATGAAGTAAGAAATACCAGTGGACTGGTTGTCAGCATTCAGAAGTAGAGGACTTGTAAAGGTGTCATTGAACTGGCTGTTGGCAATCAGACCGCAAGGATAATACGGTCGACCGTCAGGGGCAGTAATCAATGGAGTACAGGAATCTGATTCTATAAGCTGCTGGGCAGTTTCGGCTTTGCCTTCGAGCTGGCTCTGGCTATAAGAGGTCACATAGCGGCGGTGATTCTGGTAGAATCGAGTTAAAGCGTAATAAAGATAGACAGACGGACCCAAGTCTTTCGGAACATTAAACTGAATACGGCAAACATATTCGCCCGTAGTGTCTAACGCATTTTCCGGCTGAAATCCCTCGGGCGCATCTTCATCTTCGGGAGTACCTACCGGAACTAATTTCCAGGTAGCCGATGACTCAATCACTGAGTTGTCCACATCCAAAAGAGTCGCCTTGATATTCGAAGAAGGGATAGGCGAAAACTCAGCCGTAGCATCCCGGCCACAGTAGGTGTAATCAATAACAATTTCTTCGGCCTGCAAGCCAGCATACAAGAGGACCCCGCCCAATGGAGCGAACAAAGCGCCTATGGCCAAAAATAAAGGCAAGACGGTTTTCGGAGTCAAAATAGGTCTACAGTTAGTTCAGTTGATGTAAATAATTGAAGCAGTGCTATGACAAGGTAAGCGTGAAACCCCCTTGGACTCATCGCCTAGAGCACGTGTGGCATATAGTCAAGTATGGAAAGAGGCATCATGAATCGCACTACAGGTTTTTTAATTTAGTACTTACTGCCAGGCACGCAGCCGTTGCTGACGAAATGCGTTATTAGCCGGCCGTCTACTCTTTTTAGTTTTAGACGTCGAGTCGCCATCTGTGCTGTTTACGGACGACATAAACCACGGGGAGGAGAAAAGGTTGAGAGGTGCAGAGAGTTGGAAGAAACGGTCGCTTAACTGTAAGGTATATAAATTGGGATCCAAATCCAAGCCAAACTGGCAGGGTCCATGCGCAAAATTCAACTAGAAAAATTAAAGGAGAAAACTGTTTCTTCTGGTTAAAAAATTTACATAGAATAGTGAAATAATCTATGATGTTCTCTATATAAATACATAAACTATCTCTTGTTACTAATATAGTGGTGCTTTAGATAACCAGATTACTACTAATTTTTCATCGTACTCGAGAGGGATGGCATTCCAGATTACAGTTTCGGGGAAGGTTACCCAAACAATATTCACTGTTTATTATTGGATGAGCTTTAACACACTCGTGCCTATAAACCAAATATTTGGCCTTATAACTAGAAGCTATATTCTAGTCGAGGCATGATAATATTTATATAAAGTTATTGTGACCCTAACAATCAGTTACCAGACTCAACATGAGGTTTGAATCTCATTATGATCTGCAAGTATATTTAGAAACGTCTCACCCGGGCTTGGATAGTGCTCTTATCGCAGCCTTGGTTTCAGAAGTTGATTTATCCTCAGAAACCGGAGTGAAAGATTTCTTAACCAGAGTAGATGAGCTTCACAAGTCGGTTCAAGTGTCAGATGCACCACCAGTGGCTGATTGTGAGTCTGTAGATCCCACAGTCCTGCTATGTGATATGTTCCCTGAATGGAAAACAGAAGAGATTACAGAAGCTTTGAAATCTTGCGGGGGAGATGTAGACTCTACAATGGACTACATGTTAGCTACTGATTTGGCAAAGCAGCCTACTCAAAATACTTCAATCGGACCAGCAAAATCAAAATTGACCCCAATATCGAGAAACTGTACCAAGAATACTCATCGATCCGAAAACATAAACGAATGGCAGGTTCTAAAAGATTTAGAAACAGATTCTTTCCGCATCTTCGGCGAAAACTCCTTTCTCAATAAGAAACAAATTCTCCGTCTTTTGGAGTATGACACTAAAGAGGCGATTTCGAAGTGTATCTCGAATGGAATCAAGAAAATTATGGATTCAAAAACTCTTCCAAAATCAGCCTTTACTACATTATCTTCATCTGAGTTTGAAGTCATTGTTCAATCTCCCTGCGACTTACTACTCAACCAGGAGGATTTGCTGCATACTTGGATACTCTCGAATAGTGACTCAAAATTGTATATCAAATTTATTCATTCATTAAATAGATTTTCCAGACTTTGGGATATTAAATTGTCTGAAAGAGCGTTTCAGCCTTTTCAAAAAGTGCAACCACCCGGAGTGAAGGTCGTTCCTACTGTACATAACCATTTTACACAACCAACAATAAATAACATTCAGACCAGCTATGAAAACATGAGCTTGGATGAACTAAAAATCATGGAGAATAAGATACAGTTAAATCGGTCACAAGCTCAGAGGAAGCTCCAGGAAAGATATAATGTGTTGAAAAAAGCTAAAGCCGGTGGACTGTACCATTACACCACAGAACTCAAACAATATGACGAGCAACTGGATCAGATAAAGGCCGCTAAAGCGACTCAACAGAGTAAAATTTCCGAGAACGTCCTAGACCTGCATGGAACAACAGTAAATGCCGCGACAATAGCCGTTGAGAACTGTATCTCACGATGGATGGATCGCATATCAACTTTAGCCCCATCAGAACGACAATGTATGACATTTAAAATCATCACTGGAAAAGGAATTCACTCCACAGGTCCGCCGAGACTAACTAAAGCTGTGATAACATGGCTAGAGGAGAATGGGTTAAAATATAGATCGCATGCTGGATACGTCCTCGTCTTGGCAGAACCTGTGTTAAGAAAGAGAAATAGTCATTGACTCCAAAGTCAATAAATCCAGTTAGCGCTTGTTTTTCGTGACCAAAGTGAAACCATCCTCATCAACAATAGGCCCGGCTTTTGGTGATGGAGGTTGGTAATCCACGAGCACTGGGACCTCTTCAGAATCCTGCGAGTCCTGGTGCACGAGATCTTCATTTTCAGGATCGACTTCATCATCATTTTCAACCATCTGAGTTTGTACCTGTAGTTCACTGCCGTTTCGATCGATAAAACGTTGATATAACCGATCTACAATTGAGCTATCCCCTTCTTTCAAAGAGCCGTAAATTCGTAGTATCAAGTCAGCAATCTCATATGGGGAGTCGTCTTCCAATACTGCATCAAATTCATCAGCCATAACTTGTTCCAAACGATCTTGTACAACATCTGTGTCAATCTGATTGTCTTCGAACAAGTCTACCACCGCACCAGCAAACCAGTCTCGTTTGTCGGCACTATCTGGGCCTCCCCATCCATTAACCACCGCAGCTGAAAGGGCAGGCCAATGATAAAGAGCCATAGCCACACCAAGCTCAAATCTTGCTTGTAATTTAGTATCTCCAAATGTTAGAGGACCATCAGACTTAAACGATAGCGACGTCATTTGAGAATACAATGACCGGGAAAATTATGAGCCCCAGGAAATTTTTTGATGAACTCTTTTAGTATTCATCCCAATGCCAACCATGCCAGGTACCAACCACATTTGTCCCAAAGAGGAAGGAAAGAGGGGCGATATATGCGCGAGGGGGCATTGATGCGCTAAACCGTGGGATTACGTTGAATGGACTGACTACACGAAGAAGAAAACTATACATGTTCGCTCTATTATGTAATTGACATTAAGTATAAGATCGTTCTATAGGTACCAAACTTATGTGAACTCTAATTTTTATGGATGATCGGTAAGGTCTACCCAAGCGGCTAAACCAATAAAGAAATTGAAACAGAAGAAGGTGGATTCGCGACAGACTATTGTTACGAACCAACAGATCCACACCTGTTCCAGCCGCGGTAAGAAAGCTACCTACCTAATGCTCACTTACTATTTAGGTTTTGGCAAAGCGAATCGATCAGACTAAGTGGAACCGATTCGAGAATAAGCTCTCTTACAAACAAGTCGATAGAATAACGTTAATATCCGTGATCGAGCCTGCTATTGGTTGCAGATGTCGCAATCACATCAACCCTCCCGCCCACGTTTGTGTACAAGAAATTACCAATGTATATAAATATCCGAGATTTCTGTACCAATCTCCAGAAATTAACAATCATCTTATAAAATGCCACCTTCTCATTTTGATACTTTACAGGTTCACGCTGGACAAGAAGTCGACTCTGCTCCTCGCTCTCGTGCGGTTCCTATCTACTCCACTACTTCGTATGTTTTCGAAGATAGCCAGCATGGCGCAGATTTGTTCTCTTTGGCTAAACCTGGATACATCTACTCCCGGATTATGAACCCCACAAATGACGTTTTTGAGAAACGTGTTGCTGCGTTGGAAGGCGGCGTTGCAGCATTGGCAGTTTCTTCTGGCCAGGCCGCCCAGTTTCTTGCCTTGAGCGCTTTAGCCGGCGTCGGTGACAATATCGTCTCAAGTTCTTTCTTATATGGCGGCAGCTATAACCAACTGAAGGTTCAATTCAAACGTTTAGGCGTAGAAGCTCGCTTTGTCGATGGCGACAGTCCCGAGGGCTTTGAACGTCTGATTGATGATAAGACTAAGGCAGTCTACCTCGAATCTATCGGTAACCCCCGCTACAATATTCCCGACTTCGAAGCCATCGCTGCTATTGCTCACGCTAAAGGTGTACCTGTGGTTGTTGACAACACTTTCGGTGCTGCAGGTTACCTAGTGCGACCTCTTGAACATGGTGCAGACATCGTAGTCCATTCTGCGACCAAATGGATTGGTGGCCATGGAACCACCATTGGCGGTGTTATTGTAGATGGTGGCAAGTTTGACTGGAAAGCCAACGCAGCTCGTTTCCCTCAGTTCAACACCCCTGCCGAGTCTTACCATGGCATGATCTATACCGAGGCAGTTGGAAACTTGGCCTTTATTATCTTCTGCCGAGTTGAACTCGTTCGCGATTTGGGCCCATGCCTCAACCCCTTTGGCGCATTCCTGCTCCTTCAGGGCTTAGAAACATTATCCCTGCGCGTAGACCGCCATGTGGAGAATGCTCTTAAGCTGGCCAGGTACCTCGAATCTTCCCCCTATGTTAACTGGGTCTCTTACCCTGGTCTGGAGTCTCACCCGTCTCATGCTTTAGCTAAGAAGTATTTGAAGAATGGATTTGGCGCCGTTCTCTCTTTTGGTGCCAAAGGAGGACCTAACTCAGGCGCCCAGGTTGTAGACAACCTCAAGTTAGCTTCTAACTTGGCCAACGTAGGAGATTTGAAGACCCTGGTCATTGCACCTTTCTTCACCACCCATCAGCAGTTATCTGAAGAGGAGAACAAGTCCGCAGGTGTTACGCGTGATCTAATTCGCGTTGCTGTTGGTACTGAATTCATCGATGATATCATTGCTGACTTCGAACAAGCTTTTAAAGCTGCAGCTGCTGGCTCGCGCTTGTAAAAAAGAGGTTGTGAATTTTCCTCGAAAAGTTATATATATGAGATAATTTAATCATCTCGTTACGACGGTGCCTAGAACTGCTAAACCGGAGAGAAACGGAAGAGAAAGTACTACTGTAGTTTATAAATACACCGCATGAAATTAGAGCCGCCCTGATACCATCAATAGTTCTGTCGTGACGACAGATGAGTATAGCTACTAACCACCCTTTTGAACCCAGAACGTAAAATGCAATATGTATGTAATCTGTCCGATAACGACGACCCATTTAGGTCAACAAGATAGCATTTACACACCCATCACGGTCTGGTTCATTAGTTATTTGAGCGTACTTACCCCAGACGACTTTACCACCAGCTGTGACAAGACCCAGTTCCGAAACATTAACTTCGATGACTGTACCGCGAGTCAACACCCCGAGTTGAGTATACATGGGGCTTTGAGGGTTCTTCTTAACTCCAAGAATTGGAAGGCGTACAGTCACACCGAGTTCTGAGTGAGTAACGTTAGCAAATTTCTGACGAAGAGCACTAGGACGAATAATTCTTTCTAACTTTACAGGGCGACGAGTAAACCCATCTCCCACAAACGTGTGTTTGGTAATCATTCGTTTCCAGGCTTTAGTTTTGCTTTTACCGGTCTTGACAACTTTAAACATCTCATCTTCAGCAATACCACGTACTTTAGGCAAGGGCACAGAAAATTTATCGGCCTTTTCAGCTCGTTTCTGTTTGATAGAAGAGGAGAGTGCTTTAGCAGAGCCGCCTTTTTGACGGTCCAGAAGATATGCCGGAAGAGCATCGCCCGATTCTGGATCAGGAGCACCAGTTTTGACTTTGGATTCATCAAATGCTTTGATTTTCTTCTTAAGTGCAACCTTCTCATCACGTCTTTTCAAGGCAAATTTCTTGGCTCGCCATCCGCGAAGCTCTTTTGCGTCTTTAGCGATCTTATGAGCCTCACGGGCCGTACGTTTACGAAGCCGCTCCTCGTGATCCAGACGGCGACCATGCGTCTTAATATGTTGCTCAATATATTCGTTCTGCGGCATTTTGACTGATAGCTCGAAAAAAATAAATCAGACCGCAATCGTGGTTTAAATATGGCAAGGGAAAGAAAGTAGAGAAGAAAAAAAAAAATTAAGCTGAGAAGAATGGTCCCAATTAATCGATGTTTAACCAATAGGAGGCATTTATACTTCACATTAGTGAAATGCATAACCTAAATATACTTGACCAGCCAAGCAGGTAAGTAAGTGTATTATTATTTATTAATTATTTACTGGTTTATTTATTGATTATTGATTATAACATAAACCTGAATTGAATCTCAGTATAGCTATACAGATACAAACCAAAGCCATAATAAATAAATAATTTACTTTTTTTTTAAAAAAAAAAAAGTTATAGTAAGAATAGAGAACTTAAAATCCAACCGATCGCCGAAGAGCCTCACATCAATTGAAGTGGGTTTACAATACATAAGGAATCACAGCATAAGGTACTAGTTCCTCATACTTTTTCCAGTCATCACCGTATTTGCGACGACACCGTTCAAAGTCACGGTTGGCACGATGAGCGAGAACGACGAAAAAGAAAGCCGGGTAGAAATATGGCAAAAACGAATGGAATCCACATATCAAAGACCAGCTAAGGCATTGAACATAATCAAAAAAGTAATGCGGCTTGCGGGCCATGCCAAACCAACCAGAGGTTAGTATAGTACCGCCATTTTTGCATTTAATATAAGTAGGATTTTCCACAGTTTGCCAAGGAAGTTGAGGAAAAGTTTTGCGTATGGTGAGGGTACCCAGCATTTGCTGGCGGAAACGATTTTTCTGGGAATTACCGGTATCAAAGCCCCAGTAAGCTATAACAAGTACCGTAGTTAAGAATATATTGACATACCAGGGAAGGGCGTATTCGTCCGGATCATGATTTGCCAAGTATAGAGCAGTTTGGCAATATGTAAACGGAACACCAGCCATGTTCCAGAACAGTAACATGAAGCCAAACTTCTCATAAAACATATCCCAGGAAGTAGTAATCAGTTCCTCTCCTTTAGCACAAGCATTGGCATAGAGCCAGTAACCGAAGCAAAGGTGGATCACATTGTAAGAGATGTAGCCATAGTCTTCGTATTGACGAGAAGCAGTAGAGATACCCAAGAAAAAGAGAATAAACCAAGGAAGACGGACCTCATAAAACATTTTGAAGTCCAGAATTCCTATACGAGGATTGAGGATAGCGCCCATGAACACGTCATAGATAAAGTTGCCGGTCATGCGATAGGCGGTGCCGGTGAAAGCAGCGTAGAAATACAGAGCAAAGGGAAGAATTAAGCCGGAGATAATAGAAACGGACATGACGGGGCCGAAATTGTCAATCAACCAGCGCAATCGCAACAGCCCGGTATAATGCAAAACTAATGCCACGGCAATAGTGGTATAAAAAGACCACACAGCGTTACAGTAATAGTCTAGGCGTTTACCTTTGAGATGAGGCAGCGGAAGACCATGGGTTTTAACACCCGGAAGAGTGACATACAGAACAGCTTGGAATAATAAAAATCCCCACACAAAGAGCCAAGCAGACAAACCGGGGTAAGCATGCTGGTATACGATGTCAATCAAGTCCAACACGAAGTCTTTAAAAGGACGACCCTGTGGAGTAGGAAAAGCGCCATTGTAAAACGTGGCACCTATCCACATATAATACATAAGTAACGGAAAGCCAACCATCATGGCGGATACACCTACTGGACCACCAAACGCAAATCCTTCGTCTTCATCTTTAGGCACAGTGGGGGTGGTGGATTTACGGGATTTCGCGGGAGACCGAGTACGTGTGGCCGGCTTAGATTTGGAGGAAGTACTAGCAGCAGATTTGGCTGGAGACCGTGCACGAGCAGTAGTACGAGTGGGTGAACGTTCCGGAGACCGAGTACTCAGAGGGGTGGGCTTTCTAAGTTAGAACCTATTTAGGTAACATAAACAAAACAACGCGTGAGAATATAAATAATTACAGAATAACGAGAAGTTTTATATCCGGTTAAACCCTTAAATAAAAGAAAAGAAAAAGAAAAGAAAAAGAAAAGAAAAGAAAAGAAAAGAAAAACAACGCGTCAAATAAGTGATACAGTGAACTGTAGTAATTTGTATTAGTAAAAAGGTACATACTGTGGACTTGAACCCGACCGAGTTGTAACCATATTGGGTACTAAGTAGGTAAAGTAAGAAGCAGAGTTCCCCCCGGAAGCATATAGTAAGTAGCAGGCAGGTTGTCGGGTTGGCAGCGGTAAACTCTATTCACTATAGTATAATAGTTCTCGGTTGCAGGCTCAAGTCTGCTCAGATGCCAAGGATAATTAATATATATGAACACACCATACCAGCAAGATACTCTTAATTTGGATCGCAATAAAAAAGACAGTAGAAAAAAAGAATAAGAAGTAACTAAACAAATGAAAGGATAAGAACTGTGGAACGTTGACAACTAAGGCAGACCTGAGGGTATTGTACTCTCAAATAGGTTTTAGTTTCGCGGTTACCACCTTCGTTTCTTTCCTCAATATTATTAAGCTTTCTCCTATTTACTTTTAGTTGACAAAATCCTCCAATTCGTGATTAATTGTAACAATTAAGATCATGGTTGCAGAGTGTAACTTTAAGGAAAACTTGAAAGGGATCCTAGTGAGGACAAACCAATAACATCAGAAGTAGTATTAGTAGGTTCCAGTCGACAAAAAAAACTATTCAAAGGCAGATTTCAGCTACCATCAAATTCCAATGTTAGAGAAAAAGAAAGAAGAGAAAGAAACAAAAAAGACCAAAGATAAATGTGTCTGTTTCTTTGCTATAGAATTCTTACTCTGGGTTGAAATACCCAAGGTTATAAATTAAGATCGGCAGCAGAATAAAAAGTCGTGTAAGCACCCGAGGATAGTACAACTCAGCGATATATACATGAACGGATTTTAAGTAATACACGTGTTTGATAAGAATTTCATGGAAATTATTGATTTATTTGATTTATTTGTTCTTAGCGATGAGATGCCCCCTAAATGCCGTTTGGGCATAACTATCGGACGGAATTAACTCATAGGTTAAACTCACGTGTTTTAATGTCCATGGCCTCCTGGCTTGTAATAACTAGCTAATTATCCGTTACTTACGGGGACCCAATCGCTACTAGAAACTTAGTCCAGTCAGGGAGTATTATTTGTCCATATATACGAGTCGATTGATTTCATATTATTTCCGTACGAAAACTGTTCATTGCATTTGTAGCTCGAGAAATAACTTCAACAATTGTATCAGAATTGTTCTATATCCAAAAAAGCGTTAAATTGTTCTAATACAGCTGTAATTTGTTTTAAAAAATGACAAGCCGTTTGCCATTCTTGATCTTTTGCTCATCGCTTACTTTTTGTAATGTACCAATCGGCTTCTTTCTAAGCACCTTTCACTAGCCGACCAACAATTACCTGTGGAACAACAGTGCGGAGCAGTCGAAAACCTTATCCCCGACTTGAGGTGCCCTAACCCTGTTCTAAATAGGCCTTTTCTTAACCCTGTTCCCTCCGACTATATAAAGAGGATCATTCTGTCCCATTCTAAGCCCTTCTTTTTCTTTGTATTTCAATTGTTCTTATATCGTTCAGTTTGCTTACTAGTTGCTCAATTGTAATTAGTAGTTACCAAGAAATTGATCTTTATTAACTTATATAATCCTCCCCTAAATTCTTTTTGAAGTCAACCGGAGAGTATTGTCCTTTCCCGTTCCCCAACAAATTATTATCTAGCCCCACTCACTGTTCTTTCAAAATGGTTACAGCTGGAATCAATGGTTTCGGCCGCATTGGACGAATTGTCTTTCGCATTGCTCTCGAGAACCCCGAGGTCGATGTTGTTGCTGTCAATGACCCGTTCATCACCCCTGATTACGCTGCCTACATGCTCAAGTATGACTCCACCCACGGCCGCTTCAAGGGCACTGTGAGCCACGAGGGAGACACCTTGATTGTTAATGGCAAGAAGATTAAAATCTTTGGTGAACGCGATCCTAAGGCTATCCCATGGGGCTCTGTTGGTGCTGAGTATATCGTGGAGTCCACTGGTGTTTTCACCAAGAAGGAGGCTGCTGCTGCTCATCTAGAAGGTGGTGCCAAGAAGGTCGTTATTTCTGCTCCTTCTCCTGACGCTCCTATGTTTGTCTGCGGTGTTAATCTCGACTCCTACACTCCTGATCTCACTGTTGTGTCTAATGCTTCCTGCACAACCAACTGTCTGGCTCCTTTGGCCAAGGTCATCAATGATAAGTTTGGAATTGTCGAAGGCCTCATGACCACTGTTCATTCCATTACTGCTACCCAGAAGACTGTCGATGGTCCTTCCCACAAGGACTGGCGTGGTGGACGCACTGCTTCCGGCAACATTATTCCTTCCTCCACTGGTGCTGCTAAGGCCGTAGGAAAGGTTATCCCTGAACTCAATGGAAAGCTCACTGGTATGTCTATGCGTGTTCCTACCGTCGATGTATCCGTTGTTGACTTGACTGTCCGTTTGAGCAAGGAAACCACTTACGAGGAGATTGTTTCAGTCATGAAAGCTGCCTCGGAAGATCCCGCTCTTAAGACCATTATTGGTTTCACTGACGAAGATGTCGTTTCTTCTGATTTCATTGGTGACAGCCACTCTTCCATTTTTGATTCTAAGGCTGGTATCCAAATTTCTCCCACATTTGTCAAGCTTGTCTCTTGGTACGACAACGAGTATGGTTACTCTTGTCGTGTTGTTGATCTGTTGGCTTACATGGCCAAGGTTGATGCCTCGGCCTAATTGAAATAGAGCCTCATTTTTTTCTTCTTTCGTAGATTTTTAAAGACTATATTTGTTTTTTTTTCCCTTTTTCTTTGGTATTTTGGTGTAGTGGTAATGAAGTTGAAATATAACAAAGTATGAGAAATAAGATAATCGCTAACCACTCGATCATTCATGTCACTTACATCTATACTTTATTGCCTGAGCATCTCATTAATGGCCTTTTATGTAATAGGTGTCCTACTTTTCTTTCTATTTTTTTTTTTTTTTTTTTTTTTTTTTTT